>PVKU01003738.1:0-168491 GCA_004027475.1 Anoura caudifer
ATATTTGCTCTAAAAAGACACCAAAAGTGAACCCTAATGTAAACTATGGACTATGGGTGATAATGACATGTCAATGTAGGTACAGCAATTGTGACAAATGTACCACTCTGGTGGGCGATGCTAATTATGATGGAGGCTGTGCATGTCTGGGGTACCTGGGAAACCTCTGTACCTTCCACCCAATTGTGCTGTAAGCTTCGAACTACTCTAAAAAAAAAACACAGCCTATTAGAAAAGAAACACATAGATGCTAAATTAGAAGTCAAATTTAGCTTATTGCGGTATTAAAAACACATGTAAACACATGTTAGATCTCATTATTTTGTTCAGTAATAATTTATATCGCAGACTTATAATAAATTTTAAGAATTAAGCCTCAAACTTCTAACCCAAGTCAGACCTGTTTCCAGCGTATGGAAAATCTGACTGCAGTCACCCCGGGTGCAGTGCATGGGTTTGCCATTAACACACTAACCCAACCTCCACACTTTGCTCAGCGCCTATGGAGCAGAGCACTGTGGACACAATGGTGAACAACGCAAGTTCTGTTATCGCAATATTTTTCCCAAATAAAAACTTTATTCTGCAAGACAAACCTTTAAACCCAGCTATCAACAAGATATCCTAAAATGGCAAAAACAAGTTTCTTTTATTGTCTCTATTTTCCAAATAATTAAAAAACTCTTATTAACCATTTGAGAAAGTAGTACACGACCTGGTTTACAACAAAAAGTTAATGCCTCATTTACTTGGCATCCTTGGAAGAGCTGATGTTCCACTTAATTGAATTTTCCAGATAATTCACACTTGTCCATTTAGTAATCAACACTTGAATTGTTTGGCATGGAAATCTTTCATTTTTTTGTAAAGTACAAATCTTTAAACTTTAAGAAATAAGCTCTATTTACATTATTTTGACTAATAATTATTGAGCTGTACAACACTCAAGCCTCTCCAGGGAAGTCCAACCTGAGGCCCAACACATGCAGCCCAACACAAAATCATAAATTTACTTAAAATGTTATGAGATTTTTTTGTGATTACATGTCACAATATATTTACTGTGTGGCCCAAGACAATTCTTCTTCTTCCAGTGTGTGGCCCAGAGACACCAAAAGGTTGGACACTATATGTATCCAGTGTGCCTTTTTTTCCCCCTGATTCCTGGCTTTTGGTGTGTCAGCTGTCAACTTTTGCTGCTATTAGTGTGAACCTGACTCTAGCAGCCTCATAGCCCACTTCAAATTTGCTACTACTTAGAAAACAAGTTTGTCAGAATTCTGCTTAAAACGCACATGTTTAAGAGGATTGCCAAATCTATTTTTGGTTGCTCATAGTCTTCTACCTCCTGAATCTGTTAAAATCTACAGTTCCAAGTTCCAAACCAAGTTTTGGATAAATAAGTTACTGCTATATCTTGATGAAAGTCCGTATGTTGTTTTCATACTTAAAAGTTAATGCTCAGAGACAACTTCACTACCTATTCACTCACTCAACAATTGTTAAAGTATCACCATGAGCTAGGCTCCAATATTATGGTGAACTGAAAAAACTACTAGTTTTGAACATATTTTAAAACAGAAAAACTCAAATACAAAACACTCATACTTAGTGCCTACAGAAACAAACAAGAAAAAAAACAGGTGTTTTTTTAAAGTCTTTTAAATGAAACTACAAGCCACCTAAACTTTTAATAATATTTGTAGCTTTCTTCAGACTTAGGAACTGAAGATCTAAGGACAAAGAAAGCTTTTGATTTAACTAAATATTTATTTTATAGCGCTCTGAATAAGATTCCAAGATTTTTTACCTTTCCTTTTCTATTACAAATTCCCATCTAGCTAAAGAACTCACTACCAACATATGTTTTGATATTAAATGATACAATCTTAGTAATGATAAGCATGCCCATTTCAGCATCATATAGTAAGTTTACCATCATTTTAATGCTGAGCAACGTTGACTATAAAAAAAGTGTTAATTCGGGAACATTTCTGTCCAAATTTCCAGAAGTTCCAAAAAACTTCACTTTGGGGTATAGAAAGTTTTAAGGGTGGGTTAAATATGGTGTGACTCTACATGATTTGCTTTAACTGCCACAATCATATTTCTTACATTCCATTACCCATTAAAACCTAAGGCTAGGAAATGAGTCCAGAAGGAGTCCAACTTAAAATTGGTCTCTGTGGATTAATTAAGACATCAAGTAAAACCCCTGGCATTAGCTTTACTTGTTTTCATTCCCCTGAAATCTCCCTTTTCATTCACATTCTCCTCAGGGAGCGTAAGTAACTATTAATATTTTAGATTTGATAATTTATTAGTTATTGCTCTTATTATTTAGACTGGACCAGAAATGGGTAGTGCTCATGTGCCTGATGATCTGAGAAAATTTAAAATTAATATTTAAAAGTGAAAAAAGTTACTACCATTAAAAACTTTCAATTACTACCATAAAAACCTTTTTCAGAAGTGTGTTGGTATCTCTTCAGCATTCATTTTGCAACCTAAAAATGCTTTAAGCAGTACTACAAAGACAGTTACTGTAGGGTCTTTCAAAGTAAGTGTAGTGCTATTTAAAATGTCACTTAGCACTTTTCACAAGTTGGCACTGACCTCAATAGTACACCACCATGTCCTATGAAAGTCTGATTTTAAATAAAAACAATTCAGAGAGAAACCGAAATATAGGCTCTAGCTCTCTGTACAAGCAACTTAGGCAGAGAAGCATATGAAAATATTTACCAGATACACCTGTTATTAGCAAAGTCTCTACCAGGTGCTCCACACCACCTGTTTAAAAAAAACCCAACACACAGACCCTCTCTCGAGATATTTACATTATAGCAAGAAAAGATATTAAAAGGAAACTAATATTAACCAATAGGAAAAATAAATATACGTGAATTAAAAGGTGATCATGAGCACGTAACATTCTGCCAGCAGAAATGGAGAGCACTCCGTTCAAATGTAAACAAAACAAAATTCTTTTTGCCTATTTTAAATCTGGCAATCAAAAGCAGTAAGAACTAAAAAGTGGGCCAACAGCAAAAAAAAAAAAAAAAAACACACACACACACACACACACACAAACCCACGAAATTCTCAGGAGGAACTGGTATTGGACCACTTAAAGTCTGTGAGTGTTCATCATAGTTTCTCTCCTAAAATCTCATCAAATTAAAAACAAAACTGATTCCTGGCTACCAACTTTGCGGAAACCGAAGCTTCAGGGAAACACTCTCGACATTTGTTTCTCTGATACCACTTAGGGTCCATCTACAGAATCGAAGGAATCGAGAGAAGAGCAACAGGGAACCAACCGGTCTATTGTTCAGAGAACCGCAGCACCAACTGAGCACCACCCGGCGCGCGGGAGTTGGGGGAGGTGAGGCGCGAACTCGGCACAGGTGTGGGTGTGTATGTGAGCGCGTGTAGGGGGACACAGGTGTGCTAGGGCCACAAGTAAGGAGGAGAGGCCCAAGTTCCAGACCGAGACATCAAGAAAGGGAGGGCGACAAAGTCATTACTGAGGCTTAAACCTCTAAGCAAGGATGGTGGGGGGTACCGGGGAGAGTCAAGGGCTCCCGGAGCCCACCCCACTGGAGGCCAGAAACTGAGAGTGGACAGTCCTGAGGATAAAAGAAACAGCTCTCAAATCGAAGGGGCAGCCCAGAAAGCCCCAAACAATGAACAACGATAGGTATGGGTGAACGGCGAGGGCTGGGGTTGTCGTGGGGGTGAAGCCGGGTGGGAAGAGGGAAACAAAGAGAGAAGCCCCAAGTGTGAGTCCTCGGGGCGTCGGCAATTTACCTGTGATAGCTGCCGGGGATTGGGGCAGCCGAAGAGCGCGGAGCTGGAGCTGAAGCTGATGGCTCCTCGGCGGCTGAGGACGTGCTGGGGGACCGGCCTGTCCAGGGGCAGCACCGGCAGTTGGTAACATACTTCCATTGAATACGCCCGCCCTGCCCCGGCCGCCGGCCCCTGCACTGGGAAGGGGCCGCAGCTGCGGGGCGCCGGGCCGAGACGGGGGCAGGGCTGGAAGGTGCCGACCCCGGGCCAGGAAGCCGCACTCACGCCTCCGCCACCCGAGCACTGCGCCCGGGCCGCCGGCGGGAAGGCGCTTAGGCGGCCGCGGCGACAGTTAACAGGACCCGCGTACGCTGGGCTCCGGGGTGCCAGCACCGGCAAAGTCGGAAAGGTAATCCCACCGCCACAGGGCTCTAATGCCCGGAGGAGCAGGGCAGGAGCGTTGCAAGAAAAGAGAGCTGGAGCCAGCGTCAAGATGCAGGGTGCGCCAGGATCCGGAGCAGCACCAGCTCGGGTCGCCGCCGCCGCTCTGCCCCTCCCCTCCCCTGGAGCCTGGCTTCACTCCTCCAGTGGCGCGAGCCGAGCGTAATTCACACTTTGCAGCCGCGGACCCTGCGCCAACCGCGGCCGCCACCTCCGTGACGTCACGACGCCGCGGCGCAAGCCCCGCGCCCCGTGCGGCCGCAGCGCCAGTGGAGACGGGTTAGTGGCGGAGGTTGCGAATCGTCCTCCTCCTGTTCTGCACTTTGGAGCTGTGTCACCTTCCCTCGCGCCACACACCGCCCTCCTTCCCTACTAACCTCAATCTGCACCCACTCCATCTGTCTCCCCAATCTGCTCCCCACCCAAGGCGCGTGCGCACGAGGCCCCGAGGAGTGGAGACATTCCCCTTGTCACTAAACTCTTGCGTTCTAGAGCGCTGAGGGTGTGGGGTGGGTTCAGCCTGTGCGAGAGGCGCGACTCCAGCCTTGCGACCCGAGACAGCCAAAGCACCCAACGCAGTCGCACTGCTCAGCCCTGACTTCGGAGTCACTACTGTGTTTCCCTCCTCGAATTCCCATTCTTGGGCTTTGCCCAGGACCGCTGCGGCAGTGACGTCAGCAGGCCGCGCGGGCGCTACGCTCCCGACCACGTCACTCCCAGCCCCCCGGAGGGGCTGAGGCTGGAGAGTTTTCTTGGCAGGTGCCGGCCCCGGGGCAGTCCCGGGCTAAGTGGAGAATTGGGGACCTGAGAATGAGGAGGGGGGAGAAGAGGTGGAGGGAAAACACCTAGACTGAGAAAGAATGTGCGCTGGAAAAAATGAGTAAAGATTTTATGTTAAGAAAACAAAGAAAAAAAGGACACTGCTTGCCCTTTTACCGAAAGTGTTTGTTGGCTTTGATTTTTACAAAGCATGAGAATGTAAGGAACTCTTGACCTGGCTTGTAAACTGGATATGTAAGTTGGCAGGTTCCTTTTGTCACATTTCTCCTTAAACTGTCAAAGCTTTTCAGCGGCAACCCATTGTTCCAAATACATTCCAACCTCTAGGATGTCAGCATGAACAACCTCTCCCCTGCTGGCAAAATTGTTAATTTGGCTCTGTTCTCAGGGCACCCACCCTTCCACTTATCTGCTATGACTAGCCACTGGCAAGGTGGAAAGTACTGCATAGCCCTTACAAATGAGATCAGGTGTTAAATGCTCATGATCCCATAAATCAACAAAGGTCTGCAAGATGTTTTATCATCTTTCCATGGCATCTGATTCTTTCAATATCACTTAAAATTTTCTACCTCCTCCGTTGGTATTTGTCTACTTGTTTGCTCTCTGCTATTAAAAGAAATACAACTTTCACTATACTTTCATGGATTTTTGTCTTCACTAAATAGTAAGCTCTCCTTTAGTGCAACAATTGATCCAGCTCATCTTTGAAAACCTAGTAACTCCCACAATTCTAGTAGATGTAGTGAGCATCTATTGTATGCTTAAGATTAAGCTGAGCACTGTCTCCTAAAAACAAGAAAATCCTGAGGCAATAGTGTTTAAATTGAAACTAGGCTCAGGGAAACATACCTTGTCCTACATCTTACACAGATAAGTGGCAGAACTGCCCTCAAATAATGTTTGGATTCTGTGGTACAACTAACAACCCAGAGTAGTATATAGGTTGAGATATATATATATATATATGCGCGCCAATATAGCTGTATCTCATTTAATGTCTAAGAGACTCAGTTCAATTAAATCATTTAATAAGATCCAGGGCGCTAACTAAACAATGTATTTCCCCTCAGCAGAGTGGGGAGTGAACATTTGCTGTGCACCCTCTGTGAGCTGTAATAGGTATTCCATATACAATGTTTCACTTAACCCTACATAACAGCCATATAAGCAGACATTTGATCCTAATTCCACAGATGAGTAATCAGGTTCCAAGCCCATAAATCATTTATGCCACCAAACTCTGTTCTGTGTGATCTCAGAGCCACACACTTCCACCACAATATGGGATATCTCAAGACCAAAACTTCAACTGTTTTCAATGTTCTTTACAGGGGAATGTACTAGTGCTAGTGTTCTCCAGAAAAACAGTATATTATATGTGTGTGTGTGTGCGTGTGTATAGAGAGAGATTGATTTGCTGCACATATGCTTAGTCCAAAACATAGCCATTGGAGGATCTATAGGCCCTGCTGCTGCCCCTTGCCAGTGAGGCAAGTCGGCAGATCATGTGCAAAATTACAATGGTGCCTGGGACCCTGCATTGACCTTCCAAGTGTAATGGCTGGTGCTTCACTTCCATTTAAATCTTATGAAAATTTCTATGATAGCCAACAAAAATCAAAATCATAAAAGAAAGAATTCTGGGAAATGTAGTTCCAGCTTAGCTAAGTTGACAGTACAAAACTACCCCAGTCCAACTCTTGTCAACTTGACATCCATATAGACTACTTTCAGTTGTATTTAATTTTCAAAAAAGTCCATAGCAAAATCATGCTTATGTCCATATGAGGCAACTCTCATACAACCCAAAACAGCTCCTTCTCAAAAGACAATAGAGTCTTTAAGGGATGTTCATTCCTCTTTTTGATGAGTCACTGTACCCTTTCGATGGCCCGTAACTTAAATACCAAGACAAAAGGTTAGCCATTATTCACACATTTTGGGGAAATAAGGGAGGGAATATCTAGTCAATATAGAATACACAAATATATTCTCAGCAAAATGAGGGGAAAATGCTCATAACAATTACAGTGTTTGCATCTGCAAATGGCAACATGATCACAATTACTATTTATACCTACTTCCTCTTTGATTACCTGTTTCATATCCCCTTTACCTTCAGCAAGCATCTCTGCTGATAGTGGTTCCTTGCCTTGTGGGGCAACCCAGACCTTTATTTCTGAAGGATCTGGGCCATTAAAGGTTCTACTTCTATTGGGCTGTAGTTTTCCATTAACTCACATCACAGAATATGTGAGTACTAAGTATTAAGGCATACCCCTACCTTATTTCCTGCAATCTAGGCATACTCCTCCTTTCTCCCATTGTGTAGCAGCAACTCAAAAAATGCTTAATAGTCAAGATCAATCACCCCAGGCAGTAGAGAAGCCCCCTTCTTTGCATGTTGGTTAAATAGCAGGAGGATCCCCAAACGGCCAAGTGGCAGCCTCAACTTCCAGTTCAACTGAACTCTTGCAATGTAACCTGGTGGAAACATTCTTTTGGGGGACTAAGACCTCTGGACCATAAGAGCCCAAAGTTGCAGGAATGGTAAGCAGAATTTTGCATGTGATTCACTAGGGGTAAAAGTGAGAGGATCCACTCTTAGTCATACACCTTGATTCCTGAACCATGGCTTTATATTTAGATTTAGAACTTATGTCAAAACTTGGGAAATATTATCCTAGCCACACAAGGTGTTGCCAGCCAGATGGAGCAATTATTGAATTTTCAAAAGGGCATTCCAATGCTGTAACATGGACGATCCATGAAAACAAGCTAAGTAAAAGAAGCCAGATACAAAAGGCTATACACTGTATGATTTTATTTATATGAAATATACAGAATAGGCAAACCATAGAGACAGTAAGCCAATCAGTGGTTGCCAAGGGCTGGGGAGAGGGAAGAATGGGGAAAGACTGCTTAATGGGTGTAGGGTTTCATTTTCGAATGATGAAAAACTTCTGAAACTAAATAATGGTGATGGTTAAACAACATTGTGAATGTACTTATTGCCACTGAAGTGCACACTTTTAAACAGTTAAAATAGGACATTTTTACTTCCTGTCAAGATGGCAGCACAGGTAAACAGGGCTCACCTCCTCGCGCAACCACATCGAAATTACAACTAAATTATAGACCAACCATCACTCAGAGCTGTCAGAAATCAAGCTGAATGGAAGTCTTGACAACCATGGAATTAAAGAAACTGCATCCATTCAGACTGGTAGGAGAGGCAGAGGCACGGAATAGGCTGGTCCCGCATCCAAGTGCGGTGGATAAATATTTGAGATGGATATCTTGGGAGTGACAAGTCCCAGCCACACACTAGGACCCCCAGGCCAACGTTCCAATGCCAGGAAGATATGTCCCCATAACTGGACAGCTTCTGGCTGCAAAACCAGCAGGAATTGTATCAGTAGAAGAAACTTTTGGAGTCCCAAGCAGCTCCCTTAAACAACCCACACATGACCTTACTCAGATTCATTCCCTCTGAGTTCCAGCACTGGGGTAGCACACAGGGAGGAATTGAAGTGTCTGGCATCAAGGTGGGAGCTGATGGACAGCATTCTCCTAGACCTGGGGTGTCAAACTCATTTTCACTGGGGGCCACATCAGCCTCACGGTTGCCTTCAAAGGGCCATATATAATTTTAGGACTGTGTAAATGTTACTACTCCTTAACTAGGGGTAAGAAGCTCTGCACTGCCGCAGGGTAGAAACAAGGTGCCGGCTGGATAAAACAAGGTGGAGGGCCAGATTCGGCCTGTGGGCCTTGTGTTGCCACCTGTGTCTTAGGCAGAAAGGTGGGCAGAGGTCATTGTCCCTTTTCTGAATCATCCTCCCACAGAGCCACGGAGCTGGCAGGCAGGTGCCCAATCTGAGACTATCAACTTGGCTGACACTGTTTGACCAGCCCTGGAGATGCCCTGAGACTCCCTCTGACCCACCTTACAGCTGTTAACAGTGGATTTCCATAAGAATGGCTGGTTTTAGCTCATGCTTCACAACTTCCTAAATCCTTTCAAACAAGCAACAGCCAGCCTCAGTAATGCCCTAGCCAACGTACCTCTTGCTAAGTGGTCCCATGCAGGGCACGAGCAGCAGCCAACCTAGGTTCACAGTGTGGCTTCACCTGGGAATCTCCAAACTCAGCACAAATAGCAGCCATATCTGATTGCTTTATAACTCATGCTGGGTGGCCCTGGGCAAAACAGAGGTGGGGCTGACTTTGGCCTGCACTACCTAGGAAACCCCAGGGCCAGTGCACCCAGTGGACAGCCAATCCTTGCAGCTGACTGGCCTGGGTAAATCCCTCCCATTGACCCCAACAGCAACCAAGACTCAATAACAAGAGTACGGTGTACTCAGCCCACACTAAAGTCGTACCCTGAGTTCCCAGCTTGGGAGAGAGGGGAGGCTGTGCCACTGGACTTTGTAGAACACCTACTGCATTGGGCCATGCTACCAAGACAGGGAGTAATAGCAACTCTACCTAATATATAGAAACAAGCACAGGGAAGCTGCCAAAATCAGAAGACAAAGAAACATGGCCCAAATGAAAGAATAGATCAAAACTCTAGAAAAAGAATGAAACAAAATGGAGATAAGCAATCAATCAGATGTAGAGTTCAAAACACTGGTTACAAGGATGGTCAAGGAAGTTAGTGAGGACCTCAACAGCATAAAAAAGATCCAGTCTGACACAAAGGATACACTAATTGAAATAAAGAACAATTTACAGGGAAGCAACATTAGAGTGGATGAAGCCAAGAATCAAATCAATTATTTGGAATGTAAGGAAGCAAAAAACAACTAATCAGAACAAAACAAGAAGAAAAAAGAATCCAAAAAAAAAAAAAAAAAAAAAAAAAAAAAAAACCAAAAAAAAAAAAAAAAAGGATAGTATAAGCAGCCTTTGTGATAACTTCAAACATTCCAACATTCACATCATAGGGGTGCCAGAGGGAGAAGAGAGCAAAAAATTAGAAATCTATTTGAAAAAATAATGAAAGGAAACTTCCCTAATTTGGTGAAGGAAATAGACATGGAAGTCCAAGAAGCACAGAGAATCCCAAACAAGATGGATACAAAGAGACCCTTTCCAAGATGCATCATAATTAAAATGCCAAACGTTAAAGATAAAGAGAAAATCTTAAAAGTAGCAAGAGAAAAGCAATTAATAACCTACTGAGGAGTTCCCATAAGACTGTCAGCTGATTTCTTAAACTTTGCAGGCTACAAGGGATTGGCAAGAAATATTCAAAGTCATGAAAAGCAAGGACCTACACAGCCAAGATTGCTCCACCCACCAAAGCTACCATTTACAATCAGAGGGCAGATAAAGAGCTTCCCAGATAAGAAAAAACTAAAGAAATTCATCATCATGAAACCATTATTATATGAAATGTTAAAAGGACTTATTTAAGAAAAAGAAGATCAAAACTACAAAATATAAAATGGCAATTAATACAATTGTTAATAGATACATATTTATCAACAATCAAATCTAAAAAACAAACTAAATGAACTAGAAGAATGGAGACAGAATTATGGATATGGAAAGGGTTTTGATGGCTGCCAGATGGGAGGGGTTGTGGGGGAATGCGTGAAGAGGTGAGGGGATTAAGTAGTACAAATAAGTTGTTACAGAATAGCCATGGGGATGTAAAGTGCAGTATAGGAAATGGAGTGGCCAAAGAACTTACATGCATGACCTGTGGATATGAACAATGGTGTGGTGTTCATCTGAGGGAGTGGGGGTGCTGGGTAGAGGGGTGCCAAGAGGGAAAATTTGGACCACTATAATAACATAATCAATAAAATATAATTTAAAAATAAATTTAAACTTTTAAAAAAAGTATACAGTTTTGTCAGGCTATTAGCAAAAATATTATATAATTTTTCTAGATTTTATTACTTCTGCGGTATTTATCAGATTTTTAAAATGTAAATTTGTTATTATTTCTTTTCTCCATTCATCTTCATACCCATTTTTTTGTAACTTAGCATTTTTTTTCTTAAAGAGTATCCCAAATTTTATATACTTTAGGTCACACGAAACAGGATTCTACCTCTGCACATTGCCTGGCTCCGAACCTGGCACATTAGATAGTTATTGAAAGACTATGTAGGAACAGCTGTCAGCCTACAGGTAGTGACATGACACTCAGTTTAGTGAAGGAGGGGTCAGCCTATGCTAAGGCTCTTTGGCATATTCAGCCTCCAGGCTTGGCCAGTCTGGGAACCATCAGGGCACCACACTTGCCGATGTAAATCCTGAACCCAGAGAGTGGGAAGCCAAAATGGCAGAGGCAGAGGGAATGAGGCTAGGGACTGTCATATGGTTTCACAGTCAAGAAACAATATTTTTCATGTGGTTTCATTCTTGATGAGTGCTAAAACTAAAATAAAATTCTTCTATCTCAAAGAATATGCAAATTTTTAAAAAGTACATTTTTATCACAATAAAAAGAAAAAAACCATTTGATCATCCTGTCAGATTAGCTACTTCAGGGTTCCAGGCGAAATAATAAGACCAGTGAATCCTATGAGCATGAATCCATTGCTGCCTTTATTTCCTGTAAAATGAGTTTCTTAGTTAAAAGTAATGCTGCGTGGAATAGTATGATGGTGACTAATGAATTAATATTATATATTAATATAAAAAGATTAAGATAAAGATAGTTGTTTTAAAGTCTTTGCCTGTTAAGTGAAATGCCTGTGTTTCTTTGGGCTGGCTTCTGCCACTTTATTTTCTTCCTTTGAATGGGTCATGTTTTCTGTTTCTTTGTATGCCTTATGATTTTTGTTGTTGTTATTAAACATTTGGCATTTGAAAAAACAGCCATCTTTCCCAGTCTTTGTAGACTGGTCCTATGCCAAGGAAGTTCTTTATTAATTAGCTGAGCCTTGGTTCTAAACTTTAGGGTCAGCCGAAGGAGAAATTTTAAGGTCTTTTTAGGTCTTGACTAAATACACATCTTGCTGGGTCCGTGTATGTCTTTGTTGATTTCCCTGTGTACGTGGCTGCTTTTAAATGTCTTAACGTCCCAAAGTATCTCTGCTTGGAGCCTCCACCCTTAATGTCTTACCCCAGGTGTCTGTGAGTCAGCTTCTCTTCAATTTTCCAGAGCAGCACCCACTGAGATCCAAGTTAGACAAAGCAGAGACTTCAGGCAGTCTCAAGTAGGTTAAAATGTTGAAAAATAAGCTCTGGTTTGCTCCCTCTGGCTTATAGTTTCCTTTTTTGGAATTTTCTTTGTTTGGCTTTGTGTTAGAGTAATATCAGTTTCATAAAATGACTTGGGAAATAATCCTTATACTTCTATTTTCTGAAACAGTTTGCATAAAGTAATATTCTTCCTTCCATAAATGTCTGATAGGATTCACCAGTGAAACTCTCTGGACTAGGACTTTTCTTTGTGGAAGATTTTAAAATGTTAATTCAACTTTTTTGCTTGATAGAACTTATCGAGTAAGTTCTATATATTCCCCCAAAGTAGTCCCTGAATTATATCCCCAAAATGTTAGAAGTGGTGGAATTGTAGTTTTTCTTTTAAAATAATTTGCCCATTTTTCTAAGATAAGCATATATTATTCTATTTGCCACATTTTCTTTCATTTTTATTCTTTTATTTATTGATTTTTAGAGAGGAAGGGGGAGAGAGAGAAACACCAGCTTGTTGTTCCACTTACTTATACATTATTGGTTGCTTCCTGTATATGCCCTGACCAAGGGTGAAACCGCAACCTTGGTGTATCAGGACTATTTGCCACATTTTTTAAGATGAACATACTTTATAACAGCATTTGTCTTAAAGATATAAACTATGAATAAAGGTAAAATGTTTATAATGAAATGATAATGATGAATATCTAATGAAATAAAGGACAATTGAAGGAAAATTTCACCAGGGGGTTGGTTGCTTGAGACTAGTAATACAACACTAACTGACAAGCACCTTCTATGGTGATACACTGGTAGTCAGAGGACTTCCAGCTAAACACAGTGGATTACATAACTGGCAATCATCAACATCTCCTCCCCAAACCATACCAAATGACACTGCAAGAAGAAAATAGGGCATAAACCCAGAAGGACAAAGAGAGAAGGAAGGGAAATGAAAACTGACAAGTTCATCTTTTACAAACTGAAGGTGAATGGACAAGTTGTGCATGTCTTAGCAGAACAGAAAGCTAAACCTAAGCTTACAAATAGGGGAGACTATCTCTGGCCAATTTCTGCTTCAAAGACCCAGAATAATCTCTGAAATTAGAGACCCCAGCTGTTTTGGAAGGCAAGGATGCAAGTGGGCCAAAATAAGAGAAGGATCAATTGAAGTTTTTTTAAAACAAGTGGTTAGAACCCCAGATTTCCTCCCCAACCAGGTGCAGAGAGGGAACTCACTCTCCTTTGCCTCAGAAAAAGATTGGCTGGTTTGAACCAAACAGGCTCTGGCTTGGGTTCACCAGGTAGAGCTTGGGTTCACCAGGCTTAGAGTACCATATGAAAAGTGGCGGGATAAATGAGAATCTGACTACTGTTGATGGCCAAGTTTATATCCTTGAGGTAAGAAGTTGGAAAATTCCTCGTTTAGCAAAGTGGACCAGCCCAAGTCAAGTTTTCAGGTGTTATCAGTTTGGATTTCTCCAAACAAATAAGTGGGTCTCCACAAAATGCTAAGGTAAGTCCTACCCATGTACATAGAGCTCACAAATAGCATAACAGTATCTCATTCTTAAATATGAAAGAACAATCAAGCACCAAAAGGTGAATAAATACCATAGCATGAGAGAAAACAGGAAGAGAAAAAACAAGGGGAAACAAATACTGAGAACCCCCTCCTCCAAAAAGTCCAATAGCATCCTTAGAGAGAGAAGTTATAGATGACCAGAATGATACAAAAAGAAGAAATAAAAGTTTTTTAAAATGTAAAACTATAATAGCTAAAATGAAATCTTTAATGGGTGGGTTAGAAAATAAAATTGAGGCCCTTGCTGGTGTGGTTCAGTGGACTGAGTGCTGGCCTGTAAATCAAAGGGTCATTGGTTCAATTCCCAGTCAGGGCACATGCCTAGGTTGCAGGCCAGGTCCCCAGTATAGGGCATGAAAGAGGCAACCACACATTGATGTTTCTCTCCCTCTCTTTCTCCTTCCCTTCCTCCTCTCTCTAAGAATAAATAAATAAAATCTTTTAAAAAAAATTCTAAAATAAAAAAAGAAAAGAAAATTGAGGTTATCTTCCCAAAAGCAAAATGAAAAAATTAAAGATACAGGTAATGTGAGAAAAGATGATAAAACTGGAATTCCAGTGTAGGGAGTTTAACATCCAAGTAAGGATGATTTCAAAAGAAAGAATTGAAAAAATTCAAGGGAAGAAATAACTTAAGAAAATTTAACAGAGCTGGAGGGCACACATTTCCAGATAGAGATAGCCAACTTTGTCCTACAATAATGGAGAAAGAAAAGACCTAAACCAAGACATATCATGAAATTTCAGTATAATGGAGATAAAAATAAGAACTTAAAATCTGCCAGAGTGAAAATAAAAACAGGTCACATACAAAGGACAGTGGCTCAGATGGCAAAGGCAGTCTCAACAACAAATTAGAAGGTAGGAAACCCATCTCTGGTATTTCCACCATAAGCACGTCTGCCGTAGACATCTCTGCAACAACGATCACTTTTGCCTCAAGCATTTTTCCCTCATAACTAATTGGCTTGGAGGCAATTTTACCATAAAAGATAAAATAATAAAAAATGAAAGAGGGACATTTAAAAGGACATAATGAAACATGAAAAATTAACAATAAAATTTAAAAAGGCTTTATTGCAAAAATTGAAAATACATTGTCTTTGAAGTCTTTTGTTGATAGTGTTAAAGCTTTTGTTGTTTTGATTCCTTACTTGGCATAGCCCTTTTTTTTCTTTATTGTGACAATATCTTCCTTCATTGAAAGGTATTAGTTTTCAACTAAAGAATCAATAATTAATGCTCTTGAAGACTGTTGTGAATCAGTAGCTACCTCTTTCATATTTAACTTGGTCAACTTTTGGTTTTGATGGGGAGCAGAATGAGTGTGCTCAGAGAAGGATTTGCAAACTGGTATGTTAGTATTTTCTAGCTTTACATGTAGCTTTGGAATCTGGCTTTATATGTAGTTATTATCATCCACTGTTTTAAGATCACTGTGTCTAGTTCTCACTGTATAGACCACTACGAGGGCTAAGATTTATGACAGAAATTTGTCAATGGGGAAGTAAAACCAAACTGACAACCAATACATTAAGCCTGCCAAATGTAAACCAAATTGTCAACCAGGTTTTTTTTATCTTTTATGGAGAAATTGCCTTATGCCCATTTAGTTGTACTGTGAAAATGGTTGAAGCAAAAATACTTGCAGAAAAGGTATTTATGGTGAAAACACTTAGAACCAGGTGACAATGATATAAAACTTTCAAAGTTGTGAAGAAATTTAATTTCTCAGGAAGCTGTATGTCAATTTAGTGTAGGAGTAGAAGCATATATCAATTTAGTGTAGGAGTAGAATCCAAATATTTTTTCATACACTGAAGAACTCAAGTATTTAGCTTGCACTTTTTTTCAGGAAATCATTATTAGAGGATGTGCTCTAGCAAAAGGAGGGAGGAAACCAAGACAGGGAAATATTGGGATGCTAGTCCCAAAATAATGCTAGTCCCTAGGTCAGAGCCACAAAGAAGACCTGTGGAGAAACCCGGCCATAGGGGAGTAGGAGTATGGGGGCTCTGAGATGAAAGTGGGGCTAACAGATGACCTGAAGAGGCTGAACATAGCGAGAGAAGCTCCGGCAGAGTTTGGGTATAAGTTTATTATGTAGTAATATAATAAATTATGTAGTAATATAATACATTTATTATATAGTAATATGAAATATTAAGCTCAAAGAAAGATTCAATAACTAACATGAGGAAAAAAGTTGAAAAGAAAATAAATATATTTATCATACATCATGGCTATTCTAGAAATAGTTGCTCATTTACAGTAACAAAGGCACTGAATATTGATTTAACAAAAATATGGTGTTATAACTATATGGCGGGGTTGAAGATGATGAAAAGTGTGTTTGTTTGGGTGGTATTAGAAAGCTAAATTTTCATCTGTCACAATAAAATATTAATAAGTGATATCTAAAATTGAGATGTGAGTTAATAATATGGAGCTAAATATTATAAGGAACAACTAGAAACAGTGATTGAACATTCTTGTCTCAACAGAACACAATAGGTTGTATTGAAACAGAGCAAGAGGCTGCTATGTTTATTATAGCATATTAGAACTACTGAACTCTAAAAATTTACATACATGTATTATTTTTCTCACTAAAAAAGGTAAAATAATTGTAATGGGTTAAAGTGTGTCCCCTAAAACATATATTGATATCCTAACTCCTAGTACTATTACCCTATTTGGTAAGAAGATTTTTGCAGCTGGAATTGAGATAAGGTCACATTGTATTAGGGTGGTCCCGGTACCCAATAGCTAGTGTCCTTATAAAAACAGGGAGACTGGGAGGTGTACAAACACAGGGAAGAAAGTGATGTGAAGACAGAGACTGAGATTGGAGTGATAATGTCTACAAGCCAAGGAACACCATGGATTGCTAGCAACAACAGAATCTAGGAGAGAGGCATAAAATAAATCCTCTCTAGATCCTTCAGAGGGAGTGTGGCATTGTCAACACCTTGATTTTGGACTTCAAGCCTTCAAACTGTGAGAGAATAAGTATCCGTTGTTTTAAACCACACAGTTTATGGTAATTTGTTACCACAGCCCAAAGAAATGAATACAGTCATGTTACTCAATTTCTGTTTATCTTAATAGAAGCAGGACATATTTCACAGAGGGCCAATTCTTCTAAATTCATTTCCACACTTGAGGTTAAAAAAATCAACAAAAAGTAATCAAGTTGGCTGTTTTTTTAGGGCAGAATATAAAATCCATCTGTTCAATTAAGGGATGGAAGTAGGAGGACTGGCAAACGTGGAACACAAATTTTGGTCTCTAGTTATAAATATTTAAGTGTATGCTTCTCTGAGGTTTACTTTCTGATTTTAAAAATACCATTCTCCCTTGCTATCTCTGAAGAATAGTTATAAAGAATAAGGGTCCCACTCAATAATAGTGTAAAATATTGAACAGAATGGACATTACTCAGACAGCAAATGCTTTTGCAGTAGGTAATTACTAACCATTTCCCCTCAACTATCAAGTATCTCTGAATTTCTATCATTTTAAAATCAAATAATAACAGATTTAAAGAAAACCCCTGTATTATTTACATGTCCTACAGTTTCAATTCCAATGTCCTGTCTTAGGGTCTAATATCTTCTTTAAACTACTTCAGGTAATGAGATATTTAAGATCTTAACGCAGCTGGTTACAGGATATTATGTGTTGAATTGTGTCTGCCCCTCTCCACTCTCCTCCTATGCCCCTCCCTGACCCCAAATGAAGATATGCTGATATCCTAACTCCTAGGACCTCAGATTGTGACCTTATTTGGAAATATGGTCATTGCAGAGGTAATTAGTTAATCTAATATGAGATCATTCTGAATTAGAAAAGGCCCCTAGTCCATTATGCCTGGTGTTCTTATAAGAAGATAGCCATGTGAAGGCATAGACACAGGGAGAAGGCCACGTGGAGGTGGAGGCAGAGATTGGAGTGAGGCATCTACAAGCCAGGGAACGCCAAGGGTTGCTGGCTGTCACCAGAAACAACGAGGCAGGCACGGAGCAGAGTCTCCCGGAGAGTGTGCAGAAAGGACCAATGCCGCAGGCACCTTACTCTGGGACTTCTTGTTTCCATAACTGTGAGGAATGCATTTTCTGGTTTAAAGTCACCCAGTTTATACAGCATAACATAACATTTGCCATTGGCCACCCCATTTGTGGAGATTTATACTGCAGCCCTAGTAAGCAAAGACACAGGACTTTATCAAAATTATAATATGGGGAGGGAAGGGAGCCCTTTAAAATTCTTTCAATTCCATGTTTTTCTTTTATTTGTTTATTCATTAAATATTTATTAAGTAACTACTACGTGTTAAGCACTCTCTAGTCACTGGAAATAAAATAAGACAGATAAAAGTCTCTGCCTTAATGAAGTGAAAATTCTAATGGGGGAGAATAGCAGTAAACAAACATAACACAAGCTAGTGTTAGGTGCTGTGAAGAAAAATAAAACAGGGGAGTGTATTAGAAAGTGGTATATGTAGGTCACAGAAGCATCTTTGAGAAGATGACATTTGAGCAAAATCCTGAATGAAGTAACGAAGTAAGCTAGGCAAAGGAGTAGGGGTTAAGGGAAAACTTTCTTGATGGATCTTTCTTGGATCCTATTCCAAGTATGATAGGAAGCCATTGGATGTTTTTGTTTTGTTTTGTTTAATAGAGAAGTGATATTATCTGATTTGTATGTTTTATAGATACAATAATGTCCGGCTGCTCTGTAGACCAGGGGTTCCTAACGTCAGGGCTGCAGACTGGTACCAGTCTGGGCCTGTTAGGAACCGGGCTGCATAGCAGGAGGTGAGCTTGAATGTAATGTGCTTGAATCATCCCGAAACCATCTCTGCCACCTCCTGTCCGTAGACAAATTGTCTTCCATGAAACCAGTCCCTGGTACCAAAAAGGTTGGAGACTGCTGCTGTAGACAATGGTCTCTAGAAGAGTGGAAACAAGGAAGTAGGTTAAAAAGTTTTAAACAGCCCTGGCTGGGTGGCTCAGTTGGTTGGAGCATCATCCCACACACCAGAAGTTTGTGGGTTCACTCCCCAGGCAGGGCACATACCTAGGTTGGGGGTTAAATCCACCGTCAGAGCATATACAGGAGACAACCAATCGAGGTCTTTCTCTCTCTTTCTCTCTCTCCCTTCTTCTCTCTCTAAAATCAGTGGATATATCTTTGGGCAAGGATTTAAAAAAAAAAGCTGGTGCTATGTAAGTTTATATAGAAGAAACTTACAATAACCATCTAAGCCTATAAGCATCACCTCTCTTCAAGTTAAATATCACGATAGTCATGAGATTAATCCAGAGCCCCTGAACTTGTTTAAATTAGAAACTGATAGGTATTATTGAATAAACCAGGTAGTATTCATTTGGACATTGTATTCACAGCTCAAAAATTTAATTCTAAAGTTGAGGAATAAAAATAAAGTTACTATTGAAAATCCAAGATTTATTTTTTTAGGCAAAGCACTTATATATAATTAAAATTTTACAAAGTATAGGAAAATAAGTTATATATATTAGCAATAGCAAATTAATTTTTAAAATACAACTAAAATGATTATTTCATTTAGAGTATCTAAGAACCTCAATATTGTCTCAGAACTAGTAAATTTTACAATTCTTGGAGTGAAAGAAGTCAGTATTCAGAATTCAGTTTAGTCTAATGTGAAATTTGTTCATTTGTGAATAAGTGAAGATAATTAGTAATAGCAGTCTCTGACTTTAGAAAAGATTAAATATGAAGGTTGAAGGTCTTCAAGATTTTCTAGGACAAATAATTCAGTTCAAAAATGGGTAAAACATTTGAATACACATTTCTTCGGAGAAGATATACAGGCAGACAATAAACACCTAAAAAGGTGCTCAACATCATTAGTTGTTAGGGTAATGCACATCGAAACTATAATGAGATACAAGTTCATACACATTAGAATGGCTATTACCTAAGAAACTGAAAATTGGAAGTACTGGTGAGGATGTGGAGCCATTGGAGCCATTGTACACTATTGGTGGAAATGCAAAATGGTGCAGCTGATATGGAAAACACTTTGGTGCTTCCTCAAAATATTAAAGATAGAATTACTATATGATCCAGCAATTTTGCTCCATGTTGTATTTCCAAAATAACAGAAAGCAGAGACTCAAATAGATACTTGTACAGCAATGTTCATAGTAGCATTACTCACAATAGCCAAAGGGTAGAAACAACCTAAATGTCCATGGATGGATGAATGAATACATAAAATGTAGCATATGTGTACAATAGCATTTGTTCAGCTTCAAAAAGGAATGTAGATAAACCTGATGACATTATGCTAAATGAAATAAGACAGACAGAAAAGGACACACATTGTATGATTCCACTTATCTGAGGTACCTAGAGTAGTCAAATTCACGGAGTCAGAAAGTAGAACAGAGGTTGTCAGGGCCTAAGGGAAGGAAGAATGGGGAGTTACTACATAATGGGCATAAATTTTCTATTTGATATGATGAGAATGTTCTAGAAATAGTGGTGATGGTTGCACAACACTGTGACTGTACTTAAAGCCACTGAATTGTACACTTAAAAATTGTTAGAATGCTAAATTTTATATTAAGTATATTTTACCACAATAGAAAGGGACAAGCAGTGTGCTATGAGAATTCACTGCTTTAGCCAAACTCTGTGAATTCTAGAGTAAAACTCCTGTGGAGACAGGTTACCACTCTTGTTCTGAGGGCATACACCCACCCCCTTCAATACTCACAGTGGCTCTCTTTCCAGAAATGGTTGGATAGAGTCTGACTGTGGCCTCCTGTCACTGCAGGTACCACAGCCTGTGACGTGTGTCATTAGAACTCCCACTATGTGTTTTTTTCATCTATTGTTTTTCTGGAAAGCATTGAAAAAAACTTCAGATACTTGTTTTCTGAAGTGTCTATGGCACTTGCTTTCTCTTTTTATTTCAAATATTCTCACAGTTAAAACGATGGAGTCATTTACCAAGTTGAAGTCTGCACACATTATTTTCCTTATTACTTTTCATATGTTGATTTTTAAATCCAGATTTGGCCTGCTGTAGGTGACATGAGTTTTGTCAATAATACCTAAATACTTTGTGGGCAATGATATGCCTTGACAGTTTAGCTCTTGCATGTTTTATTGGTTTGAGGAATTTATCCAACCCCAGCAGGCAAAATTATTGTAATGTATCTGTTGGCAATTATGATAAACCATGCAGCCTACAAATAGATAAAACTGTAAAACCACCAGATAAAACTGTAGTACACACAGGGGGTGACAAAGGAACAGATAAGCTGTAAAGCAAATAAAAATATCAATAAAAGATTGAAACCATAAGCCTCACAAAACAAATAAACAAAACCAAACAAATGTCTAAAAAACCTGGAACAAAGCCACAAGATACAAGTTGCTTTTGCTTTAGACAAAGTTTAGTCACATGAAAGAGATAACTGGAAGAAATGTTTTTCTTAATCTGTGGACAGTATATCTGCCAGCCTCCCTCATGCCATCATGTTTGTGAAATCACAAACACTGTTGAGATTTCTAATAAATGTGGCAATGATGAAAGTTCAGCAAGACATAGAAATAAAAATGCATGCACGGGCCTGAATAAAAATTATAATGAAAAAACATACCTATCATTCTGGAAAACAAGTGACCAGAAGTGGCAGCAAGGGGAGGAGAATGCTTTGTCTGCTACTCAACTCACCTAACAGTCTTCAGAGTTACTTACATTGCAAAGCCATTACTCTTGACCTTGACCTAATTCCTATTCCAAGTATTTTGCTTTCGCCTCCACATTGTCCCCCATTCTATTCCCTCTGAATTGAATACCCACTTCTTTTCACCCAGGTCCCACATTCCTTTCCCAAGTCCAAATCCCACATATCACATGACCCAGTTTTAAAGGCCCATTCTCAGTGAAGCCCTTCCTGAATTCCTCACCTGGAAGCAACCTTTCTCTTATAAAGTCTATACTTCTTTTAAGTACAGATGGTCTTACCCCTTTCTGTATGGTATAATATTTATTTATGTTTATATGAGATCTTTTTGGACCCCTAAACACAGATGTTCTTCAAAGGTCTCTGCTGGATCTCCTCTCTCATCAGTCTACACTACATCCCCACAAACAGATACACACATGTCCCTCCACCACAACCTTCTGCCCACTACTTCACTGTCTCTTACCTCCATGAACTCGAACTCCAAAATCTCTACTGCAATCTTCAGTCCTATGGTTCTCTCAAGTTTCAGCCTCTCATTTATGACTGCCTGCTATATTTCTGCACAAAGTTGACCCTTTACACCTCAGTCTCACTAAGTCTACAGTAGAAATGATCATCTTCCCTGCCCAACTTTCTTCCTTTGTTAATGACTGCCCGCCTGGTCACTTGGGTGCAAAACCTCTTGCCCATCATCACTGCCTACATCCAGTCAGTTACAAATCTAGCCAATTATATTTCTGTAATATTAATGTCATTTCAACACTTTTTCCTCACCCCTTTCCCTTTCTTGTCCACCACTGTATCCACAGTATGTGGAAATACATAGTGAAAGAATGAACAAGTAAATATCCCACCCAATGCCTTTGCTCATTCATGCAATTTTCTCATTTTGAAATGTTCTTTTACTACATTGCCAATATTTACACTATTCTTCAAGATCCAACTCAATTGCTCTACCCTCCATGGAATTTTCCCAAAAAGGCAAATTTCAGATTTCTGAATTAGTCAGGATTCTTGGTTGCAAACACAGTAGCCAACTTTGATTATTTGAAAGAAAAAGAACAAGAACAATTTATTGAATGATGTGGCGGAGACTCACAGCATGCATGGGAGGCTGAAAAACAGGCAGGGGATTATGTCACGTAGACAGAAACATGTGGCACAGAGGCCACCACCTTTATTGCCCCCATACTGCACTGCAGCTGGATCTAGAAGCCAATGCAGCCTCTTCTCATCACCCTTCATCTTTCATCACCTGACCAGGATACAAAGTCACAGCAGAGTGCACACATTTGGCTAATCCTAGGTTATATGTTACAGGGTTTGAGGACACAGGATACCTGATTTCTTGACTTGCAAAGGAGGTAGCAAGACAGCTTTTTCCAAATACTTGTATAATGTCAGAGTCCCTATATTTATAAACATTCAGATACTGAGCAGCAAAATAAAGCAATAAACGTCTATTACTCTGTCCAGTGGCCATGTCTTAACTCTTCCACAAGACTGTAAGTCCTATGAAGGCAGAATTCATATCTGATTCATTTTTGTATTCACTGTAGCTCCTAGAAAAAGCACTTTACACTTCTCCTGATTGAGAGGGCATCTTTTAAATTACTTTATCATATCTATCTTGATTTAAAGTTTCTTGTTTAAGTTACTCCATACCACTTTAAAATTTTCAGATTTTAAAAATAATTACATATACACACACACCCCTATATATTTATATGCATTCATTCATAGACTTACAGTCTAGTAGAAGATTTTTGCTTTCCCAACAATATCCTGGGTCTGCTCTCTTGAATTCCCTTCCTGATTCAGAGCAGTCATCTGCTCAGAAAATATTCCCAGAGAGCAGCCTCCGTAAAGCAGGTGAGGTCAGGTTTGATTATCCACATAATATGGTTACCCACTTATCAAGTCATTTCTACACGCTGGGTACTTTGTTAAGGGCTTTGTAAACATTATTTCATTTATTTTTCACAACCTCCCAATGAAGTAGGTATTTTTATTCACATTTTATAGATGAGAAAACAAGCCTCACACACATTCAGTAAATTGCCCAAGACCACACAGGACTATTTTCTCTAACATTATTTAAATTAAATGGAAAAGACTAACACTACTGACCATCTTTCTAAGTGAGGCTGCTTAGAAACACATGCCTGGCTACCATATTTTGACTTTGCACCGCCCAGTTCTGACCAGAAGATAGTCGTAAGACCTACATTACAAACCAGACTGGCTTCTTTTTTGCTTCAAGAAAAGAGTTTCAGTATTGCTGACAACAGTCATTAAGATTACGGTGGCAGATTGCAGCATCTGTTTTCACTAGACTGCCTTTTTAACTCTAAATTCCAGTAAAGCAATAAAGATCTGTATGCTTTGTTTTTCAAAATGGAAACTTCTAGAAACGAGACAGCAAAATTCTCAAAAATAATTACCTCTCTATCTTTGGGAATTCATTCCAATTTCTGATTTCTAGACCCTAGTTTTGGAGGCCTGAAACATAAAGTTTCTTTCAAAATGGATTTTGTTTTGTTTTGGGTGGGAAAGGATATTGTTTCTGCTCTCTGCTTCTACAGTGTACTTTTTATTTCATGAGTTTTACTTTCTTGATTTAATTTATGTTTTGACCACTTAAGATATTTTTTGACTTTCTTTTCAACTAAATCAAAATTTATTCTGGGATTATGTAATAATAATATAAACAAAGTATAGAAAAAAAACCTCAACCATAGCTCATAGGAAAAAAATTTCAAGCATCATGTAGAAATATGTTATGGATCTGTCCCTGGATATAACTATATCTTGACAGCAAAAACAGTATGGAAGCTGAAAAATTATAAAATTTCAATATATTATTTTTTTAAAGAAGTAGATAATTCCTTATGTTTTTGAACCTACAGAGGTTAAAATTTAAATGAAAAACTTATTGAAATTACTGCTGTAGATTATGCATCATTTCTGTAAGTAAAAAATGTTGGAACTTGCCTAAGGAAGGGACAGAGTTCCTTTTACAAAACAAGTTATTGAATAATATTTTTTTTTCTGAAGAAAATTTCTGCAGCACACATCTTCCTCACTGCAATTGTGGAGAATGATGCCTGAAAGATCAATCAAATTGCTGACAATACAATGATACTATACTTTTAATTTAATTTAATTGATTATGCTATTACAGTTGTCCCATTTCTCCCCCATCATTCCCCTCCACCCTGCACACCCCCTCCCACCCACATTAACCCCTTTAGTTCATGTCCATGTATCATAAGTTCTTTAGCTTCTACTTTTCCCACACTATTCTTGCCCTCCCCTGGTCTATTTTCTATCTGCTGTCTATGCTACTTATTCTCTGCACCTTTTCCCCCTCTTTCCTCCTCCCACTCCCCTGTTGTAACCCTCCCTGTGATCTCCATTTCTGTGGTTCTGTTCCTGTGCTAGCTATTTGCTTAGTTTGCTTTTGTTTTAGGTGTGGTTATTAATATCTGTGAGTTTGGTGTCTTTTTACTGTCATATTTTTTAATCTTTTTCTTAGGTAAGTCCCTTTAACATTTCATATAATAAGGGCTTGGTGATGATGAACTCCTTTAACTTGACCTTATCTAAGAAGCACTTTATCTTCCCTTCCATTCTAAATGACAGCTTTGCTGGATAGAGCAATCTTGGATGTAGGTCCTTGACTTTCAAGACTTCAAATACTTCTTTCCAGCCCCTTCTTGCCTGGAAGGTCTCTTTTGAGAAATCAGCTGACAGTCTGATGGGAACTCCTTTGTAGGTGACTGTGCCCTTATCCCTTGCTGCTTCTAGAATTCTCTCCTTCATTTTAATCTTGGGTAATGTAATTATGATGTGCCTTGGGTTCCTCCTTGGGTCCAACTTCTTTGGGACTGTCTGAGCTTTCTGGACTTTCTGGAAGTTTATTTCCTTTGCCAGATTGGGGAAGTTCTCCTTTATTATTTGTTCAAATAAGTTTTCCACTTGTTGCTCTTCCTCTTCCCCTTCTGGTACCCCTATAATTCAGATGTTGGAATGTTTAAAGATGTCTTGGAGGTTACTAAGCCTTTCCTCATTTTTTTGAATTCTTCTTTCTTCCTTCTTTTCTGTTTGGTTGTTTATTTCTTTCTTCTGGTTCACTCCATTGATTTGAGTCCCAGTTTTCTTTCTATCACTATTGGTTCCCTGTGCATTTTCTTTCATTTCACTTATTGTAGCCTTCATTTGTTCATCTAATTTGTGACCAAAATCAACCAATTCTGTGAGCATCCTGATCACCAGTGCTTTGAACTGTGCATCTGATAGGTTGGCTATCTCTTGGTCACTTAGAAGTATTGGCTTTGGGGCTTTGATCTGTTCTTCCACTTGAGACATATTTTTTGGGGGGAGTCTGATCACACCTATTATGTAGTGAGGGGCAGAGCCTTAGGTGTTCACCAAGGCAGGGCAACCCAGTCACTGGGTTGTGATGCAGTATGTGGGGGTGGGGTCCAAGAGGGAACAATGGCACTTGCTCCACTTTCTCTCATATTTCAGTCCCTTTGGCCATTTCCCACAAGCAAATTGGGCCCTTCTGGTGCTGCCTCCAAGGTGGGTGGGCCTCTGTATGCTCTAGGACTCTGTGGGTCTCTCCAATGTACTCTCCTGTGATGCTAAAAGTCTCTACCAGCACCTCAACCCCCACAAGTGTTTTCAATTGGTGCTTTTAGGCTTTATTTCTCAGGGCTGGGGCCCTGAATTGCGAGGTCTATCCCCCCATTTTCACCTGGTTTATCTACGTGGGAATATGTGTCCATGGTTGGCTAGCTGCCTCATGCACCCAGAGTCCGCTAGCCACCGTCTGTGCTCCAGGGTCTGCCAGCTGCCACCTGCCCACTCAGGATTGCCAATCACCTCTTTCTCTTACTGTGATCCCTCTCTGAGGGCCTGGGACTCCGCCCCTCCTACTGGTCTGGATGAATTGTTGTCAAACTTCCTTACAGTTCAATTTTCTGTCAGATCTGGTTGTTTTTCTGTTTCTAAATCTTTGTTGTCCTTAATCTTGGTTGTGCGAGGAAGCACAGGGTATCCACCTACGCCTCCATCTTGGCCAGAAGTGATACTATACTTTTAATGTCATACTTCTAAAGTCTGACTACTAAAACTGTAATGAAATAATTGCATTTAGGAAATAAAATTTCAGATTTACTTTTGTGACACAGTTAAACTCATCCAAAAATGTGTATTTGGTACATGTCTAATTGTCTTATTTTATCATTAACCTGGTTTCCCATGTATTTATTATTTTCTCCTAATTTCCAAATATCTGTCTCATTCTTTTCAATGTTTTATATACTCAAACACTTTGTTTCAAGTTTTCTAGAGACCTATTTCCTGAAACCCCCTTACTACTTACTACTTATTTATTTGACAGAATAGTCATCCTGGGACTTGTCTTCCTTGTCTTCTGTTATGAGATGTTTTCAAATTTTTCAGGATCCCTTGCCTTCTTATTTAGATTATCCTTTTGTTTTAGTGAAACACATCCCCCAGTAGCCTCCTAAGAAAGGGTACATGGTAAGATACAATTTTGAGACCATGCAAGTCTAAACTTTAATTTAGCTCCATACTTGTTTGGATTGCCGGGATACAGAATTATAGATTAGAATTAATTCTTCATCTTAAACTTGAAGGCCTTGCTTTCATAGTCTTCTAACACTCAGTGTTGCTACCAGGAAGTCTAAATGCCATTCTGAAAATGCCCTTTTATGTAAACCTTGTTTTTTCCCTTTAGAATACTTTACGATCTTCTTTAACCCTGATATCCTGAAATATCATGATACAATTTTGCATTTAATTCATTGTGCTGGGCACTCAGTGGATCTTTTTAATTTAGGAGACTTATGTCATACATTTTTGGGAAATGTTAAGATATTTTTGACAGAAGATTTATTTTTTCTAAAAAGTTATTATGCATTGGAAATGGCCTGCAAAGTTTCTGCTGAAAAATCAGTTTATGGTCTTAAGGGTTTCCCTTGTAAGTAACTGGTTGCTTTCCTCTTGATGTGTTTGGGATTCTCTCTTTGTCTTTAATTTTTGACAATTTAATAATGTGTCGTAGTGTGGACCTTCTTGGGTTCATCTTGTTTGGGTTTCTGTACTTCCTAGACCTGGATGTCTCTTTTCTTCCCCAGGTTAAGAAAATTTTCAGCTATTATTTCTTCACATAAGTTTTCTGCCCTTTTATCTTTGTCTTCTCCTTCTGGTCTCGTCACACCTATAATGAGAATTTAGTACACTTGATGTTGTCCCAGAGGTCCCTTAAACTATTCTGTTTTTGAAACTCTTTTTCCTTTTTTGCTGATCAGCTTGGGTGATTTCCACTACTCTTTTAGGTTGTTTATCCATTCTTCTATATCATCTAATCTCCTTTTGAGTCCCTCTAGTTTATTTTTCATTTTGGATATTGTATTCTTCAACTGTAATTGGTACTTTCTCATATTCTCTATCTCTTTTTTGAGGTTCTCACTGTCTTCATCCATTCTTCTCCAGAGTTCAAGTGAGCATCTTTGTGACCATTACTTTGAACATAAAGTAGATTGCTTATCTCCATTTCATTTAGTTCTTTTTCAGAGGTTTCTTTTTGTTCTTTCACTTGAAATGTGTTCCTTTGCTTCATTTTCTGTGTTTCTGTATATTAGGGAGATCAGCTATGGCTTCTGGTCTTGAGGGAGTGGCCTTATGTAGGAGATGTCCTGTGGGGCCCAGCAGCCCAATCCCCTCTGGCCACCAGAGCCAGGTGCTGCATGGTTTTCCCCCGTGTAAGCTGCACGCACACTTCCGTTGTGGGGGGACCACTGTTGTGACAGGCGTGCTGTTGGATGACTGGCTCCAGCATGACTGGCTAAGCAGCCCAGCCAGTGTCTGCTGTGGGTGCACTACCAGGCTGATGCACCCACTTTCAAATTGTTGTTATGAAGACACTGAGAGAACAAGGCTAAAAACTTTTTTGAAAAACAAATTACTCTCTCACCCTTGAAGCACTCATTTTTTATGTGCATGCTACTTCCCAGTCCTGTTGATAGGTAAATATTTTTATGTAGTTGCAATTTCACATCCTTTTTCTTAAAATAATGACATTATTTGAAAGGTTTTTTTAAAAAAGCGATTGTTGCCACTTACCTCTTAGGTGACTTTTAGCTAAGCCTGTGTTCATAAACACCAAGCGCGCAGGGCTGAAAAGGAGAGCATTGTCATTACACAATCTTGGCACTGATTACTAAAAGCTCTTGCATGTTATTTGACCTTCCCAGTTTGACCTAAATTTCATTTTATGCTCCTGTTTTAAAATATCCCATTCCCAATATTTCATTCAACTTTGTGGTAAAATAAATAGATATAATATCTGATGCTTTAAGGAACTATAAAATAATTTTTTTTAGGCAACCAAGACTTGCTTAGCTTACATACAGTAGACCGGCCATCACCAGGACAAAGAACAGCAGAGAATTTTTTGGAGCATCAGATTTGCAAAGGAGAAGTAAAAAGAAAAGGAAAGCTTTAACTTGCCAGGAGGTCAAATCTCCTAGGAAAGAAAGTAGTAGGCACAGTTGAACTTCCATGATTTTTCTAATTTAGTATTTTAAGGATCATTAAAGCTGTAATTTTTATCTAAAGAGACTGTTGCAAGACAAATGTTGGTTTTCTTAGTTTAATTGACTGTTATGAATTCTGATTGTATATATTACTTATGCATATATGCAAAATTCTATTATATTCCTATTCAAATAGAAATGGAAAAATTACTCAAGAAGAACCGATGTATTTGAGAATAATATTTTGGTGATTTTTCTGTGGTTTTTCAAAGCACATTTTAAATTGCCTCACTGCTACTTTTCTGTTTCCTTCAAATGTTAAAAGGCTTTAAGCAGCCTAGATGATTTATAGAAAGCACTGAAAAAATAGTCTTCTAATCTACAATATACGTTATTCATCCTTCTCTGTGAATAAATTTTAATTCTCTCATATTATATCATAGATTGATGATGAATGACTTAAGAAGTCATCTAATCACTTCTGCCTTCAGATGCAAATAAATCTTGATCTAATTTGGGGGGATAAAATTTATGTAGGGAGCTAAAACACTTTTCTAATACTGCTTGTTTTCCTTCTGACTAGTAAATCCAATGAGCTGGGCTGGCCTTGGAGTCTACATCTAGATTTATTTTAGGGCACCTGGTAAGATCTGTCTCAAGCATAAACTTTCAAGACAGCATAGTTCATCTTTGATGTTTTCCATCTCCCTTGTTGGGGCCTCTTTTCTTCCAGGCCACACCTGCTGCCTTGCCCACCACACACCTGTGATAACAACCCTGGGCCAGCATTCAAGGTGGGCTGGCATGCAGAACATTCTTGGCTGATTGGCTGATTGAACTTGGATTTCATTTCCATGGTATTTGTTCCTTGTTTTCTCAACTAGGCAATTGCCCTTCATTTCCCCCAGACAATTCTATTAAAGATTCCTGAAGACTAAGCGGAATATGGCTCCAACTGTAAAGTTTATTCACTATAATAGAAAATGGAAGTTTTTCCCTCTTCTGGAGCACACTAACTACTTTTAAAACACATGATTTATTTCTGTGTGGAGATGCCTATGCTTCACCATGCGATGTTCAGAAATGAGCATTCAATAATGAGACAAAATGAGATCAGGAGTAGATTGAAGCTGAGGATGCTGAATCTTCACATGCTTTTTTTGCACAGGTCTTTTTGAGATTTTGTAAAAGGCCTTAGCACTGTGTTCACATGTTATATGTTTTTGCAAAATTTGCAAAATAGAGATATTTTAGCCACCCTCAGTTAACAGAATTCTCCTGCCCCTTTGATTTCCTTTCTGCACTTGACCTTGTGCTGGGTCTGTTGCAGTGGCTATGGGTATTACAGGATCCTGGTAAGGGGAAGTTTAATTGGTGATACATTTAGTGTAGGTTTCATAAAATATATTTATGTTGTTTGCAGTCATTTCTTTGCTTAGCTAAATTATAGCTAGGTGTCCTAAGGAAGAAATAGCTTCTGGGAATATTTCTACCTCCCACTATTCTGACCCACCCAATGTCATGACATAAAGGGGCAAAGCCAAGGTTTATATTACACAAATGGGTCATATCTCATCTCTTACTAGGACTGTGTAGGTGAGTGGGTGGAGAAACGTGTCTCAAATGTTCTAAGCTAGTCTATGGAAAATGCTTCCCATCATCAGATATATAAATTGTAAGCAGAGGATTCAGTTTGCATTGAAGCCTGGACATAATTATAGCTTTCCAGTTGGAATATATAGGATGATGCAACATCTACAATTATCAAGACACCATATATGGTTTTTCTATAGTGATGGGAATTGTGTGCAATTGAATTGAACAAAATTCTTTTGATTTTAGGGCACAAACCTATAGCAGAACTAAAAACAGCAAATGTGTCTGTGCAAAAGATTGGGATGATTTATGCATCTTAAACTTCAATATATAAAACAAATTTCGATCAACCATGCTGGAGGAAAAACTGAATTACTTTTTCATTGTCTTTATAGAAGACAATATTACAAAATAGCTGTTGTATAAAGAAGCTACTAGAGACTACTAAACCAAAAATGAAGGAGAAAAATATTATATTGGTATGTCAGGCAGTAAATAAAGAAAAATATGTGATTTTCCTAGAGTTTGTATTATTTATGGTATCTTTCAGCATTTTAAAAAGTTTAAGCCTATTGTGACTTCTATTATTATTATAATTTTTACTTAATTTTGCATTTGTAATTTTATATTATTTTATTTTAAGAGGGCTCCCAAATTGTGTAAAATTCTGACTTCAAAACCTTGATCTGCCTCTGAATGAGATGAGCTAAGTCAACCCAAGTCCTGGCATCTGACACAATGAGCTAATTAAATAAAAATTGAAGTTAGTGAAAAAAGGTAAAAAGTCAAGGTACTGTAAGCTAGACAAGGAGCAGGATGTATTTTTTCTTGAAAAAACAAATATTTTATGTTGGTGAATATAATGGGTACAGGTTTAGATGATATTAGTTAGGGGAAAGATGACCTAATTATATATTAAAATTTTTGCTAAATTTATTGAGCTCCACTAACTCTCTTCCATCCCCAAATCTCTTATTAGTTGCTTAGCACTAGAAGAATATTAATGTTCAAAGAATTTTTAAAGCCTAGTTTTTTTTTTTTTGGGGGGGGGTGTTGCCATGTAGATTTTTAATGGATTCTTCCATTTATATTAGAAAAATTTTCTTTAAACTATACAACCTCAAAACATATAGTAAGACACTCAATAGATTATTGCATTGAATTGTCTTCCCTATCTACTCATCATCTCAAGTATATTTACAAATTCACCCCCTTCGAAATTATAACTAGTGTAAGGGACATGTCAAACAATCGATTATCACAGTGTTCTAGAACCAGTTTTCTGGGTTTTGCCTCTATAAATCCTTGTTATGGTGATTAGTTAATTCTTACTCTTCATTACAAAGGTCTGAAGCTTTGGGACAAGCAAAGGCACATTATCAGTAGTAGATTCTTTTCTTTGGAATTTGCATTCTTTGTTACCTTTTTGAAATTGGGTTGTTTGTGACCCTAGTTATCCCAGACACATACCCAAAGCCTCATTAAGTGCTATTCACTCTTGTTGGTTTCCTACTGACTGACTTTCATTAAGCAGGGTAATGGCATTGCAGAAGAAGCAGGGTAACTCTCTTCTAGTTCCACTACTGTTTGAATTTTTATTTTTTATTCTTAAGTTAGACCCTTTCTTGGAGTATTTATTATCAGGCTTTCATTCTCCAAAATAAATTTTTAGATAGTACATAGTTAATTAGTGGTGATAACTGGATTGAGAGACTGTTAAGATCCTGCTCAGTCTGCTTCTCTCTCCCTTACTTGAGCTTTGCTAAAAAACTACTAGGCAGTTTTGCTCTAACTATAAAGGAGCACAATATAGTACTTTACAAATCAAATTATGGAAAACACATTGAATCTGTCATGTGTTCTGCATATCCTGATGCAGCATGGATATATAAAAATATTGTATCCAGAAAGTTTTGAGAAGATCTACACTAGATCCATTGCGCCTCATTTTTTTAAAAATTTCATGCATTTTATCCACTTGAACTATATTTAATCCACATGGTTATATTGCCATTAAGTATTGGAAATCACTTAAATTTATTGTGTTTTTTTATGTTGGAATAATGTATGATTAATTTTTTTTGTAGATTGTGTCACACCAGATCAGAAAAAACATTCCTTAGAAGCATGGCAGCAAATCTGCCCAAATGGCACAACCTGGTGCTTACTTGAGCTTATCAAGTCACGAGCCTTTCCTATTTACTAAGGTGCATTCAGGGGTAGCAAGGAGAATATGACCCACCATATCTCTATTACATTTTAATGACGCACACACATACCCACACACATTGGGAGAAAGCAAATTTCTTCCAGCCAAATGTTCCATAATCTAAACACACTGATAGTGTAACACTTTCATCAAATATTTCCGCAAATCATCGGCCATTGTGTAACTCTTGCCACAGAACACTCAGGTTCTATTTGGCCAAGTTTGACTTTGCTAGTATTTTAAGTGAGTTTTTATATATGTATAATATTATAAATGTATTACCTTTATTCTGTGAATAAAAAAAGCTGAACCTTAGAATAGCTAAAGATTTGCTCACTGTTACAAAGTAGTGAGCCAGAATTAGAATTAAGGTAGGAAAGACTGACCAGTAACTGCCAATTCCCTGACAGTCTACATTTGAAGTCATTTAGATACTTATAGGGCCAAGGCAACTCTTTCAGTTGTTGGTTGTAGTTTGAAACTAGCTGGCTTGATATGTGGGGCATTCAGCTTTCCTCCATTTGACTAAACGAAATCATGTGGAATCCACCCATGTATTATGGCTGGTGTTGCCCTGCACTATCCACCAATACATACTAATTTAAATCCTTAAAAGATTATAGCCTTCAAGACTCAGCACGATGTGACCTTTGATCTCCCTGTCCACTCTCTCTAATCTTATGTGACCTGTCTCTTGGCTTTGGGTGCCCAGACATCCTGGTGTTCTCTCATCACTTCCTGGGGGAATCCGACCCCTCCCCAACTCTGGTCCTTTGCACAGACTATTTCCTCGGCTTCCAATGCCCACTCTCCGCTTTACTTGGCTAACATTTAGTCACTTATTCTTCAGATCTCAGCCTTCATTTCACTTCCTTAGGGAAGCTTTTCCTGACCTCCTGGTCTAGGTCAGACCCCCCTGTTAGACACCCTCAAAATCCCCTATACTTCTTCATCATGGCACTCATCCCATGTCTTTTTCTCATTGTGGGTTAATTATTCCTTCAAGGTATAATTTCCTCCACTAAACTGTGAGTCTGAGAAGGCAAGAACAATACTAAATTTTGTACTATTCTCTCCTAGCTCACATATCTAGCACATAATCAATGTTGAATAAATATTTGTTGAATTAATCAATCAATTTCAGTGATGTCTGTGAAAATATTTTTGTACACTGTAAAGTTTTATATACATGGTATTGCTATTGTCATTATTAGTACTCTGATTACTTGAAATTTATCTTACACTTTAATGATAATGCTAATATATAATGAATTTGTATGAGTTAAATTAATTGCAATACATTTTGTATTATTTTAATAATTGAGCCTAACTTTGGCCAGCCTTATGGTTTATTATGTGCATAGGAAGGGCAAAAGTTAACCAGGAAAAGGCAGGAAGATTTTTATTCAACTGGGACAGGAATCCTAACTACATGGGAAGGCTCTAAATTCCTTACCTGACCTCTTGCCCATAAGACAATGAGTCAATCCTAAGAGATTCACCCTCATATCAGAAGAGTTTTGGCAATGTTTCTGGTACTACTTGTTCCAAGGAGAAAGTATGTATTTGCAGACAATGTTTGCTCTTTGTTTTTTGATCAGAAAACATAGACCATGTTATGCAAGATGCTTTCAACTTCTGCCATAGGTGCCAAGATATTAAAATAAATTCAGTGAGTACCTTTTACTCCTTGAAGTCTGGTATTCTTTACTTCTCTGCTCTTTTTAAATGGTTTCTGTTCTGTTTTTATTTCCAGTTGTCCTGTTTTATATTTCATTAAGAAATCCTGAATCCTTTGGGGCAGTAGGTATTATGCATATCTTTAAAAAATATTGCATGCCTTTAGCTGGAGCTATCAGCAGTTAGAGAACTAATCTCATTTTAAAGGAACAGCTGGCAAAAATAAAGTTATTATCCTTATTACAGCATTTGAATTTGGACACAGTGGCATCTGTGTTGGAGAAATCTATTGTACCTTAGCTTTCTTTAGTGCTCCTCAAATTAAAATCGTATATAACTCCCTTTTTGACTAAGATGAGGCTGGCTATCTTTACCATAGAATCTAGCCACTTTTTTAAGTTCATGGTATAAATTCAATAATATATGTAAAAGCACATGGTAAACATGTTAAAGTATTTAGTAAAGGTTCGATCCAAGTGTAATTGCTATGTTATAATTATTCTTATTCTAACTACATAAAAATTATAGATTTTAAATATATTGAACCTGGCATTTTGAGCATCTTAAATAGCTGTGCACTGACTTTTCATTTTAAGCAAATAATTTTTGCTAGTAATAATAATAATAATAATAGCAACAACAACAACTATCATGAAGAGTTTACTATATGCCTGGCACTGTGTTAAGAACCTTATGCAGGGTCTCTGGTCCTCATCTTGGACAGACAGTGGCATCTTCCTGCACAGTGCTGGCTGCAACCCTGAGGCGTGATGGTGAAGGTTGAAGTGAACAGATTTGGCTGTATTGGGCTCCTCCTGGTCACCAGGGCTGTTTTTATCTCTGGCAAATTGGATCTTGTCACCATCAGTGACCCCTTCATTGACCTCAACTACATGGTCTGCATGTTCCAGTATGACTCTACTCATGGCAAGTCCAAAGACACGGTCAAGGCTGAGAATGGGAAGCTTTTCAGCAATGGAAAATCCATCTCCAAATTCCAGGAGTAAAATGCCACCAACATCAAATGGGGTGATGCTGGTGCTGAATATGCTGTGGAGCCCACTGGAGTCTTCACTGCTATGGAAGGTTGGGGTTCACTTGAAGGGTGGAGCCAAGAGGTCACCATCTCTGCCCCTTCTGTAGATGCCCCCATGTTTGTGATGGGTGTGAAGCATGACAAGTGTGACAACTCCCTCAAGATTGTCAGCAATGATCCTGCACTACCAACTGCTTGGCCTCCCTGGCCAAGGGCATCCATTACAACTTCAGCATTGTGGAGGGCTCTTGACCACAGTCCATGCCACCACTGCCACCCAGAAGACTGTGGATGGCACCTCTAGGAATCTGTGGTGTGATGGGTGAGGGGCCACCCAGAACATCATCCCTGCTTCTACTGGTGCTGCCAAGGCCATGGGCAAGGTTATCCCTGAGCTGAATGGGAAGCTCACTGGCATGGCCTTCCATGTACCCATCCTCAATTTGTCAGCTGTGGGTCTGATTCGCCATCTGGAGAAAGCTGACAAATATGATGACATCAAGAAGATGGTGAAGCAGGCATCAGAGGGCCCCCTCAAGGGTATCCTGGGCTGTACTGAGGACCAGGTTTTCTCCTGCGACTTTGACAGTAACACCCAGTCCTCCACCTTCAATGCCAGGGCAGGCATTGCGCTCAGTGACCACTAGGTCAAGCTCGGTTCCTGGTATGACAATGAATTTGGCTATAGCAACAGGGTGGCGTACCTTATGGTCCACATGACCTCCAAGGAGTAAGAGCCCCTGGACCACCAGCCCCAGCAAGTGGAAGAGAGGCCCTCAGCTGCTGGGTAGTCCTTGCCCCAAATCAATCCCCCAACACACTGAGAATCTCCTGGCTTCCAGTTTCTATGCCAGACTCCCTGAAGAAGGTGGGGCGCTTAGGGAGCTCTACCTTGTCACGCACTATCAATAACGTTCACTGTACCCAGCCTCCCTCAAAACTTGATGCAAATGATTTCATGTAATCCTCAAATCCTATGAATAGAACCATTATTATTCTCACCCTTGTTTTAAGATAAAAGGAGAGGTAACTTACTCAAAGTCAAGTTTGAAGTTCATTAAATATAAATGAGGATGACATTCACAGGCTTTAACAGTAGCTATGGCAAGAGTACCCGCCAATCAGAATGGACACCAACCACAGACCTGCAGCAGGGTCTAGGAGGCCAGTAAATTCCCTTCAGTTCCTGGATTATGGCTGGTCCAAGGGTTGTCTGGGGAGGAATCAGATAGAAAATTTAGATGAATATCAGTTTTGAACATAAAATGGGACGTTTGCAAGAGAGTGATAAGTAGAGAGAGTATTAGACTGAGAATTCAAGTCAGCAGATGCCCTACCCTGTGCCCTCAGGGCAGAACAGGAATGAGGAATGTGTAATCTCTCATCTTAAGAATCTTGGAATTGGGAGGCCTGAGATTCAGTCTTAGTTCTGATTTCAAGAGGTAGGTAACCTTGTGAAAGTCACTAGCCTTCAAGAGCTTCTTGGAAAATGGATTAATTTTCTAACCAGTAAAACTCAGGGGAGGCAGCAGGGTGACTGATTTTTACAGAGCCTAAAGTCATTAATGACCACTTGCAAAAAAGGTACAACTTCCTTCATTTACATGTCATGTTGCATTTAGCTGACATTTTATTTTTTAGTGGAACTATGATAGTCTGAATTTGAAACTTTATACAACAGTAAAATTGATTCAAACTTAAATAATTTAGACCAAGTAAACCCTTTACACAAATCTATAATTATGTGAATTGCTGTTATTGATGCTGGAATGTCACTGTTTACCCAAAGAAAGCTAAAGGTGTCCTCTAATTAAAGTCTTTTAAATTCATGCTGATATTTGTACATTTGAGATGCCATCATTATTTTCAAATGAATTCTTGGTGCTTCAGGGAGTATGTGGCTCTAGAAAATAATAATATTGCTATAAATATCTTTAGTATTTATTTAATGATGCAATGGTTTATGCAATGTTAATGTTCAGATGCAATGGGTTGTTAATGATGTGATTATTGAAAACAGTAAACTATGTTATCATTATAAAATCTTCTGTGACTGGATAATCTACTTTTTGTTGTATTATGCTAAAGCAATATTTTTTCACATGTTGGATGACAACTGTCATGATATGTTGCTTTTCTACATGGTTCATCATCTATGTAAATATGCTGGGATAGGACTTTTCAAGGTTTACTCTTAGTGCATACTTGGAAATGCAAACACTCTGGTATTTGTCCATCCTCAGAGGCAACACATACTTCTGAATACCATCAACAGCTGACATTCTGGTAAGTGAAGTAACAGAAACCCAGGAGCTGGGTAAATAGAAGCAAAAGACTGATGTGACATTTCATCTCCCAGGACCAATTCCTTTCCTACCTGTAGCTCTGAGAGAGCATGCTCCTGCACACATTTGTGGTTTTTTTAAAATGTTATTATTAATACTCTAAGGCCTGAGTGAACTATATTCAATGAAAGCTTCCACAAAATAACTACACCTGCTTCAACTACTGGACAAGACTGTTTTATCCAAATCATCAAATCATCTGGAGCTGGACATTTGCATCTTCAGAATAAAAAGACTAAAAAAGTCCTCATTTTATTGGGTATGAGTACATCCACGGAGGAGGGCACTCAGTTTTGCTTGTCACAGGATAATTCATGGTATAATGGTGCATGTGGCAAAGTTGGAAAGGGTCTATGATCCAAAGGCAGGTGGTCCTGGGTTCAGATCATGGCTCTGACGCTTTATTAGCTGTGACTGTAATCATGATACTTATCCTCTCTGAGTCTCTGTTTCTTTAAACCATGTTTTTTCAAAAATGGCACTACTGACATTTTAATAATTCTTCATTGTGGGGGAATGTCCTGTTGTAGGATATTTGGCATATCCACCCACCAGATACTAGTACACTTCACCCCAGTTGTGACAACCGAAAATGTCTCTAGACATTGCAGATTATACTGGAATAAGTCACAACTGCTTCAGATGTTAACTGATGGATTATAGAACCTACTTCCCAGGTTTTGTAAGCACAATAATAGCTCTTGAATATGTTCACATCCTAATGCTAGGGACCTATAAATATATTACCTTCTATGGTAAAGGAGGATTAAGGTTGCAGATGGAACTAAGGTTGCTGATCAGCTAAGCTTAAAATGGGGAGGTTATTCTGGATTATCTGGCTGGACCCAATGTAATCACTAGAGTCCTTAAAAGTGAAAAGATGAGGCAAAAAAGATCAGAGTAATGTGACATGAGAAGAACTTGAATTGCCTTTGCCAGCTACAAAAACAAAGGAGTTCATAAGCCAAGGAATGTGGGCAGCCCCTAAAAGTGGAAAAAGGCAAAGAAACAGATCCTGTCAAGGGCGTACAGGAGGGAACACAGACCTACCAATGCCTTAAGTTTATTCCAGTGAGACCCATGTAAAACTTCTGACCTACAAAATTGTAAGATAATACATTTGTGTTGTTGTAAGCCACCAAGGTTATGTCAACCCACTACAGCAGCAACAGAGAACTAATATAATAGGGCTCTTGTGAAAATTATTAGATAATGCATATACATTGCCTGACAAATAGGAAGTGCCCAATGTTTATAATTTTTTAATTATTTTGGAAAACATTTGGGTCATAATGCATTCATCTGTAAGTGTTAATGATATCAAAGCCTTTTAAAAGGATCCCTAGATTTCACACAGCATGCTTTCTGGACATGACACTTGTTCAACTATAGCAAGAAATCCCTCACTTTGCCTTGGTGTTCCTGCTGCTGTTTGCATGTTTCAAGCTACAGTTCTGTGCTTTATAGTCCCAGCTCTTCGACCCTTGACGGCCTTCTCCTCCAAGGCCTTCCTTCCTATGACCACTACTTTTGACATGCGCCTTTGGCTTTGGTCCTTGGAATTTGCTCTTGAGTGTGATTTTTCTGTCTTTGGCTCCCTGCACAGCAGCTGTGCAGGCCATGTAAGCATTTGTTCCAACCCCATTGTATCCACACAAGTTGTTCTAACCCATTGGCCAGCCCCTTTTCTGGGAGTGGGGATAGCACAACTAAGATAGCTTGTTTTATATATTCGGATGCTCTGTTGCTTGGTGCCATTACATTTAGATCCCTTTATATAGTTTTCTTAGTAGCTGCTCTAGATATGACAACATACACGTGGAGTTTCTCACAGTCTACTAGTATCAGTGTTTTCCCATGCTGAATGAATTTTAGAAAAGTTACTTCTGTGTAAAGCCTCTCTATCCTCTCTGCTTTTTAAATATAGTTGCTCTAAGTATTACAAAGGATGGAGCACCACATCAGATAGTGTTATAATTTTTGCTTCAACCATCAAAATGATTTAAGAAACATCCCTGGCTGGTATGGCTCAGTGCATGGAGTGTTGGCCTGTGAACTAACGGGTTACTGGTTTGATTCCCAGACAGGGAACATGTCTGGGTTGTGGGCCAGGTCCCCAGTATGGGGTGTGCAAGAGGCAACCACACATTGAAGTTTCTCTCCCTCTCTTTCTTCCTCCCTTCCCCTCTCTCTAAAAAAAAGAAAAGAAAAGAAAAGAAAAAAAGAAACACACTAGGCATAATGATAACAATGGAACAGATTGAGATCCAGAAATAAACCCTGACATTTATGGCTAATTGATTTTCAACAAGAGTATCAGGACAATTCAATGGGGAAAAATAGTCTTTTCAACAAATGGTGCTGGGACAACTGGATAGCCACATGCAAAAGAATGAAGTATGACCCTTATCTCGCACCATATAAAGAAACTAACATTTTTCCAAAGAAGATACGCAAATGGCCAACAAATCATTTTTCAATAGGAAAAATGCCCAGCCTCATTAATCATTAGGAGGTGCAAATCAAAACCACAATGGGATCACCAGCAGGATGGCTATAATCAAGAAGTCAGATGACAACAAGAGTTAAGGATGTGAAGAAATTGGAATCCTTGTACATTGCTGGTAGTAAGGTAAAATAATCCAACCACTTTGTAAAATTCCTCAAATGATTAAATACACAATTACCATAGAACCCAACAATTCCATTCCTAGGCATATGCCCAAGAGAACTGAAAAACGTGTGCCTACACAAATACTTGTACATGAATGTTCAAAGGGGAATTATTCATAAAAGCTGAAAACTGGAAATAACCCAAATATTCATCAACTGAGCATAAATAAATATGTTATGTCCATACAATGGAATCTTATTTAGCCAAAAAAGAAGGAAGTGCTGATACATGCTACAACATGGATAAAACTTGAAAACACACAGTCTATGAAAGAAGTTATTCACAAAAGGACATCTATCATAGTATTTAATTTATATAAAATGTCTGGAATAGGCAAGTCTATACAGACAGAAAGTAGATTAGTGGTTGCCAGCAGCTGAGGGGTGGGAGTGAAGAATAGAAAGTAATTGCTAATGGATATGGGGTTTCTTTTGAACTAATAAAAATGATCTGGATTTAGATAGTGGTGGTGATGTTTACACAACTTTCTAGATACATGTGTACTAAAGAACCACTGAACTGTACACTTTAATAATGTAAATTTTTTAGTGTATGTGCTGACAAAGGGAGCATATAATAGTATGAATTTAAAAAAACATAATAATCTATTACATTTCTTCTATTTTCATCATTTCTGATATTTTCATTCCTCCCTGAAATTCCAAATCTTACTGTGTTATTTCTTTACTGTTTACAGGACTTCCTTTAGCTATTCTTTTAGTTTTTTAATAAATAAATTCTTTAGTTTTCTTTTGTCTGAGAATGTCTTTATTTCCCTTTAATTCCTGAAGGATATTTTGACAGATATAAAGTTCATGGTTGATAGTTCTTTTCTAACAGCACTTGAAAAATGTCATGTCACTTCCTTCTGACCACCATGGTTTCAGATGAGAAATCTGTTATTCAAATTGGTGTTTCCCTATTTAATATTTAAATATTGTGTCATTTCTCTCTGGCTGCTGTCCAGAATTTTTCTTTGCCTTGAGTTTTCAGAAGATGAATTATGATGTGCTAGCTGTGAATTTATTTGGTTTTATCCTATTTGGGGTTTTCTCAGCTTCATGAATCTGTATATTCATGAAGGTTTATATTTCCCCAAAGACTTTTGGGGAAGTTTTCAGTCCTTATTCTTTCAAATACTTTTTCAGTCTCCCCCCCCTCCTCAAATTCTGGGACTTCAATGATTCAAATTAGCTCTTTTGTTATTGTCCACAGGTTCCTGAGAATGTCCCCCCCCCCATTCTATTTTCTTTCTGTTTTTCAGGTAGGGATAATTTTACTGATTTGTTCTTAAGGTACTGATTTTAATTGTATTCTCTGTCATCACTGAGATTTTTATTTCTGTTATTATATTTTTCAGTTCTATATTTTTGTTTGTTTATAACATTTTTGCTGAATTTTCTATATTTTATTTGTTTCAGGAGAATTTGTAACTACTTTTTGAAGACTTTTTATTATGATTGCTTTAAAATTCTTGTCAGATAATTCTAACACTCTTGGAAAGGATAAACAAATGTAGCAAACAGTGTTGGCATCTTTTGATTGTATTTTTTCTTATTCAAGTTATGGTTTTCATGGTTCTTTATGTAATAAGTAATTTTCCATTGTGTCTTGAACATTTAGGATATAATATTATGGGAGTTTAGATTCTATTTAATTTTCTTTTGAAGCAGTAGTCTCCCTTTGGGGTATGGCCTGAGGTCAGAAGGTTGTGAACATTGAGCTCATCATTGAGTCCTGCTGACACCTTTCTCTAAGAGAGTGGAGCACCAGCTTGCACCACCTTGTGGTCTCCATGGTGAGGAGAAAGTGCCAGCTCGGTGTTCCTCTGGTTTCTACAGGACACCCATACCATCAAGGTTGGAAGCAACAACTGACACAAATTTCAGTACATCCTCCTGGGCTCCACTTCATGTGTGTGAGCTCTAGCTTGTATTTGCTCTTCCCAAAATTATGTCAATCTTCCCTTCCGATTTGCTTGACTTGTAAACTTCAAGCTTCGGCATCAGAAGCAGAGACAATACCCTTACAGGGATTTGGTAAGCAGCTTCACAATTGCATAAAGACAAACTGCCATACCCAGTCTTCTTACGTGTATATACATACCCACTAGTGGTTCTACCCTTCTGATCGACCTTTCACTGACACACAAAAACCAGTACTTTTCATCAGTTTACTTTGCATCTCCACAAACTGGTTCTTCATCATTTTAAGCAACAGTTCAGATTTGTGACTTCTTTTTTTAATTAAAGCTTTATTTTAGGATAGTTTTAGATTTATAGATAAGTTGGGAGGACACTGTAGAGACTTATATTCCTCACCCCTTAGTTTACCCTATTTTTAAATAACTTTATTGAGCTACAATTCACATACGATGCCATTAATCAATTTAAAGTATACAATTACTTTTGGTATATTAAGAACTGTGAAACCATTATCACAATCAATTTTTAGAATATTTGTATCACTTCCTTCCAAAACCCTGTACTTATCAGGAGATATTCCCAATTTCCCTACCAAGTCCCCAGCCGTAGGCAAACTACTAATGTACTTTCTATCCCTATGAATTTGTCTATTCTGGACCACTCACATAATTGGAACCATACAACGTGTGGTCCTTTGTAACTAGCTTCTTTCACTGAGTATTATGTTTTCTGGGTTCATCCATCTTGTACCAAATATCAGCATTTAATTTCTTTTTATTGCTGAATAATATTGTATTATATAGATATGCCATACTTTTAAACATCCATTCATTAATTAAGAGACATTTGAGTTACTTTCATTTTTTACTATAATGAATAATGCTGCTATAAACATTTGTGTACTGGTTTTGGGTAGACATATGTTTTCATTTCACTTGGATATATCCAGGAGTGGGATTGATAGGTTTATGTACAGCATTTGGAGGAACTGTTAAGATTGTTTACACCATTTTTACATTTCTACCAGCCATGTACATGGGTTCTGACTTCTCCACATCCCCACAAACACCTGTTATTATCTGTCTTTTTTTATTATTGTAGTCATCCTTTTTGATTATAGGGTGTGAAGTGGTAGCTCATTGTGGTTTGGATCTGCACTTCCCTGATGGTTAATGATGTTGAGCATCTTTTCCTGTGCTATGTGAGTATCTTCTTTGGAAAGACATCTGTTCAGAACCTTTATCCATTTTTCCACTGAATTGCTTGTCTATTTATTATTGAATGGTAAAAGTTCTTAATATATTCCAGATACAAGTCCCTTATCACACATGATTTGCAAAAATTTTCTCCCATTTTTGCAAAAATTTTCTCCCATTTTGTGGGTTGTCTTTTCACTTTCTTGATGATGTCTTTTGAAGCACAAAAATTTTAATGTGAGTGATGTCTAGTCTATCCATTTTTTTTTGTTACTTATGCTGGTGACATCATCCTTTAGCTGGAATCTTGAATATTAACATTCCACAACACCCTCACTGGCAGTTGTATCATTTAAAAACAAAACTAAACTTACAGTTTTGATAAATTGGCATATCATTGGGTAGAAAAGCATAGAGAGACTGTGGTACAGCTCAGGGGGAACCAAGTAAAACTGCCCCCATCATAGCTACACTCACTCCAGATGAACTAAGATACTGTGCAAGATACTGTAAAGGTCTGTTATAGTCTAACCTCCCACCACTGAGCTATGGTCTCCTGAAAACTGACTCTTCAGGGTGGGGGCTATATATAATTTCTAAACTAAACCAGACCTACGATGGGAAGGCCAGTGGAGCAAGCCATACTGTCTGTTCCTACAGCAAGCAGTTCCCACCACCATAACTGATATTCTTTATCCCCCTCCTCCACAACCCATTTTATATATATGTTTTTCACCCTTGGCCAGCATTTCAGCCTCTCAGGATTCCTTGCCTAGTGGAACAATCTAGACTTTCATCTCTAGGGGACAGAGGCCTTGGTTGCCTCACTCTGTCAGACCATAATTACTGTATTTGCTTGTTTTCTGTTATTCACCAGGAATGGAAGCACCCAAGGATGCTCTGAGTCCTTTGAGTTGCAGGCTCTTCCCTGACCCATAATGTATCAACCATATCTCTTCATTATAAACAAAGTCAGTTGTCCCTAACGGTAAAGTAACTTCTTTCTTTGCTTGTTGGCTAATGAACATGAGAAGTTCAAAGTGACCAGGCATTAGTTGTAGTTCTGGCTTCAGTGGAACATTGTTATGTGCCTGGTGAAAGTACTCCCTACTCCCTAGGAACCAGGACCTCTAATCCAGCAGAGCCCAAATATAAATTCTGCAAGTGGGACCAAGAGAGCAGTGCTGAGAGTTGACAATACCTTGGTTCCTGGATCTGTGCAGTGTACTTGTGAGAAACAGGCACCATATGTCATGTAATTGGCAAATGCATATTGCATCCTCAAGGACTCTGCAGCAACGCCATTGGACATTGTCTCCAATTGCACCTTAACCAAATCTTTCCAAAATCTATCAAGCTGATGCTCTGGTGAACATGGTATATAATAGGGTCAGTGCACCTCATGGGCATACGCCCACTGTCATGTGCCCTTTTGTTGTAAAATGGCTCCTGTGTAGTAGTGTTACATAGGATCCTGTGTTGGCAAACCACATTATATAAGCACTTCAAGAATGCTCTGTCCAAAAATCTGTAGACAGAAAACTCAGACCCTTAGCTATAGTAAGTGTCAAAGACTAATTACTGTCCCTCCAGGATTGAAAGGAATAATCAATTTTTCCTAAGAAGCTAGTTGGTCTTTTCAAGGGGTACTATATTAAGAACATGGCTGTGGTCTTTGTTGCTTCCCAGGTCAGTTTCAGCAATTGCAGTAGAGAGGTTGGCCACGGTGAGAGAGAACCTATGATGTTGAGCCCACACAAAGCTTCCAATCCAGCCAACATGGCTACTCTGTATGTGAGCACATCGTGTAAGCACTAGGTCATCCAAGAAGAGTTATTCATTCCATCTGACTGTTGAGTATTTCCTCAGTGGTGGGTATTTTCTGGTAGGTATTAAATCAAAGCACAAAGATCCATACTCTTTGTGCACATTCCCAGAAATCCATTCACATGCATCTTACCCAGACCTCCTTGTCTCTGAATTTACATTTTTGCTGCTTTCAGGGCATGATTAATCAGCCAAGTGATTTGCCCCTGCCCATTCCCCTATTGGGGTTTGAAACAACAATATAAAAAAACATTTGGAGAGAATTCTCTGTAAAGGAGAGCAGAGATGTGGAGCAATAGTTAAAAAGAGAAAAGGGATCAAGATAACTTTTTTAAGATAAGAGGAAACCAGAGTGAATCAGTATGATGATGGAGGTAATCCAATAGAAATAAAAAATTATGGTGCAGTACACAAAGAAGAGAATTACCGGAGATGGATTATGGTAGCCTTGAAGTGCACTACAAATGGCAGCTATTATTTGAAGACACATTATGATAGTTTTTAATTATTTTTATATCAATTCAGTGGGTCAGTACAAATTAGTTGTTTAAGAAACATGTATTAAGCATCTAATAGGAGCTAAGAACATGCTATTTCTAAGGATATGGAGATAAATAATTTATTAAGAAGTTTGGGGAGATGATTGTAGAAAAAGTTAATTACAATTGAATGTAAGAAATTCTATAATAGAAGGATGGATAGAAGAATTTTAATTTTGATATACTCAAAGAACTGCCTAGATATGAGTCTAACTATAAAAGGTATACAACTAAGCCTTTCAGGACTTAAAAAATTTTTTTTATCTCCTGTTCTTGTACTTGTTGGGAAGAAGCAAAAGAGAAACTAGTTCTTTTTCATTTGTCCTCTTTCTTTTCTCACTGTAAAATGGATAGAGAGGTGACATAAATGTGAATGTGGTTATAAAAAGTTACAATTATGAATAATTGGTACTGTCAGTTACAGATCCTGGTAAATTGCTGGTATGTAGAATCATTAAGATAATTGGCAGACAAATGTTATAAAATCAGATACTGCTTCCCAAGGAGATTATTAGGAAGAAATAGCACAATAATAGGGAAAATGAAGCTGACTTTATTTGGGCTTTACTGTATTTCATTGAGTATGTATTATGCATAAAACTGCACAGTATGGGTCAATTTCCAGAAGGTTTACCTGGAGAAAGAACGAAGAGCATAACTCTGGGAAGAAAAAACTAAGCCCAAAGCCAGAAAACATTTTCACATTTTGAAGAATTGTTTTGCAGTTCTGCTATCTATATCACCGACAAGTAACATCTTCAGAGGAGAACAGGGTGAGGGCTAAATGGAGCTGACTCTGGGCAGTACGACAGGGGTGTTTGGGAGTAACCAGAACTTCTCAGAGACAAACCAACACCCATCTTCTTCCCTGTATCCAATCAACTTCACCAAACTGCTCCCATGTTCCCTATGAAGCATACTCTTTTAAAATTTTAAAAAATAGTGGTAACTTTTTATAGTCTTCCAATTTTATTAGGTATAAAATACTGTTTTTGTTTTTATGATATAAATTATATTTTATTTATATATGTAATTTATATAACCATTGAAAGAAGTTAGAGCTGTCCAGCTGACATATTATATTTTTTGAACAATTAAATATTAAAAAAATTTGGAGACAGTATTGTTTTTTTTTTATGTATATAATTTACAATGCCAGAGGCCTTAAAAATGTCATAACTCTAGCTCTAACAAGGTGGCTTAGTTGGTTGGAACACCATCCCAAAGACCAAAATGTTGTGGGTTCTATCCCTGGTCAGGGGCCATACCTAGGTTGCAGGTTCAATCACCAGTCAGGGTGCATACAGAAGGCAACTGATCTCTCTCTCTCTCTCTTTCCCTTTCTCTCTCTCTCTCTCTATAAAAATATCCTTGGATGATAATTAAAAAAATAAACTTAAAAAATATCATAATTCTAGGTACTTTGCCAATGGTGCCTAGTGGATAAAGTTTAGATGGTATATGACAAAAATCATGGATTCTTCTTTTTCCTCATTTAAGAATGCCTCTCTCTTCTCAGGATTATGAAATTATTTTATATGTTCATTTAATTAATCTGGAATTCATTTGTGTATGGTATAGGAAGGAAACCTAATTTTTGTATGTATGTATACCAAATTGCTTCATCCGTTGACTGTTAGTGGAACGTGCTACAGAGACTATTTATGTCCAGTGAGGCAATTAGCTATCAGGATGAAAAAGAGAGAGGTCGGGTGCTTTGAACTGAAGGTATCCCCTCAAAACTCATATGTTGAAACCCTAATCTCCAATGTCATGGTATTTGAAAATGGGACCTTTGGGAGGTAATTAGGTCATGTGGGTGGAGCCCTCATGATGGATTAGTACCCTTATAAGAAGAGGCTTGAGAGAGCTCAATTCCTCTCTTCTTTCTCTGCATCCTCTCCTCCATGTGAGGAGACAGCACAATGGCCATCTGCAAACCAGGACGAAAGCCCTCTCCTTGATCTTCTCCACCCCTCACCAACAAAGAATTATCTGGTCCAAAATATCAGCAGTGCTTATGTTGAGAAACCCTGGTGTAGGGGTGTTGTCAGCCTGCTTTCTTATTGTGAACCCCGTATATCAATAGCCAGTGGACGTTTCTCTGGTGTGTTGCAGTTAGTTTCTCCAGGGAAGAATCTTCCAGTCTTCCTACTAGAAGGTGTAAGCCTGGGTGCTCATGTTTAGAGTGAGGCAAAGAAGGGGAGCTGGCAGGGCTCTTGAGCTTTTATATGCGGACTTTTGTTTAAAGTCCTGTTTTCACTCTTGCAGTTCACCTCACCATTCTCTCTGTAAGTATACTTACTCTCTGGTTCAAAGTTCTCCAGGGGGATGGTCACCAGGAGGAGACACGTGGGAATGAAGAAGTGCAGATGTTTCCCTATTACAGTAATATTTTCCTGTAATAATAATACAGTAATATTATTGCATGAAAAATAATAATATTTTCCAACAATATTATTATTAACACTCATCCTTACCTTTCAAGGTAGTGGTGTCTCCATTTTTTGAGTCATACTGGGGTTCATTGAGTTAAATTGGGTTACATATGGCCAGTATCACCTCTGCTGGCACTTAGGTTTGACCTCCTTGGGTTCTGCTAAGTCATTTATCACTCCTCCATCTCATTTCCCTCCTAGAATAATGTGGTTTGGGGTTACAGATGTTTCCTAGATTAGAGGATAAAATTTAAGTTTCTGTTTGTTGTTCTCCATGTGAGAAGAAGGCATTGGAAATGTCTTTAAGAAGGAAGCCATCAGAACTTCTATGCCAAATTACAGAAAACTTTTATTCTGTCCATCTTTAGTTGCTTCAAGTTGACGATTTAAGAATATAGTGTGTGCTCCTTTGCAATATGCCAATAGAAGCTCTTCGAGTTCGTCTTCTGAACACTCATGCCTCCATCACATCTCTACTACAGGTATTCTTTCATGTGCAATGAGGGCAAAAGTAGTGAATAAATGCTTTGGAGGTCCAGAGGTGAAATGAATACTTTGATAGAATGAAGGAGGTTCGAGAGAGGTGAGTCTTTGCTTGAAATTTAAAGACTGGGTGGCATTTGGCTGTCAGAAGGGAAGTAGACGAAGGAAACAAGGTGGAATAGATTAGACAGAGCTAAAAAGTGTGGAGATGTGAAAGAACTGTTAAGAAGAAGAATAATGGCTGACTATTATTTGTGCTTCACTAGTAAACTCATCTAATTCTCATGTTAATCCCGTAAGGAACAAGAAGTGATTACCATGTTCCTCCTTACATGTGTGGGCAACTAAGACCCACAAAGGAGGGTTACAACTTACCCTAGGTCCCTTAGCTAGCAAGACACAGGCAGGGACCCAGACCCAGGCAGCGCAGCACCACAGAGTATGCTCTTAATGACCACAGTAGATTGTGCCTCAGTGAGAAGCGTCACTAGTGAGAATGATGCATGCTGGGAGATAGGAGCAGTAAGGAACTGGGGAGCCAGTTTGTTAAAGAGTCTTGTATGACAGCCTCATTTATTTCTGGATATGTATTATATTCAACTACTTAATTCTTTCCAAGTTCATGTAAATGCAAATACCATAAAGACTATCATTGTAATTTTCTTTAATATTAAAAGTAATACAGTATAGAAAATGGAGAAAAGTAGAATAAAAGTCACCACAAAGTTGTAAAATATTTCCTTTTCAATTTTTATCTATGCACATATTCATTCTGAGGAAGTATTAGAGATGATGCACTTTAAGTATAAGGATGATTATTATAACATTATTTAACATATTTAAAATTAAAAACAACATAATTATTCAAAAGAAACTGATGCTTAAATTTATCACAGATTATTATATCCATATAAGGGATTATTTTGTAGTCATGGTAAGTTATTACAGCATTACATTTTTTGGTAACAGCTCTATTGAGATATATTTCACATACCTTAAAATTCATCCATTTAAAGTATATGATTCCATTTTACTATGATATTTCTAAATGTGAATCTCTCTGTGTTTATTGCATATGGAGTTCTTTGCACTTCTTGGATATGTAGATTAATGTTTTCATCAAGTTTGGGAAATTTTCAGTCATTATTTCCTTGAGTATTTTTTCTGCTCCTCTCTGCCCCTGCCTTCTGATACTACCATTAAATATATGTTCCTCTGCTTAATTGTATCCCACTTTTCTCTGAGGCTCTGTTTGTTTTGCTTCAATTTCTTTTTTCTGCTCCTTGGATTGTATGATCTGTAATGATATATCTTCAGATCTGTTGATTCTAACTTCTGCCAGCCTACATATACTATTGAGCCCCTCTAGTTGAATTTTTCATTTCAACTCTTGTGTTTTTTAACTCCAGAATTTTGATTTGGTTCTTTTTTAAAAAATTTCTTTCTCTTTGTTGAAACACTGTCATCCTACTTCCCTTCATTTCTTTAAGCAAGGCATCCTGTAATTCTTTGAACGGTACTTAAAATGGATTCTTTGAAGTCTTTATCTATTAAATCTGACTTCTGGGTATGCTCATAGGCGGTTTCTGTACTTGTTTTCTTTCCCATGTATGGGTCATACTTCCTGTTTGTTTTTCTTTTCCATTTTTTAAAAAATTTTAATTGTTGTTCTTGTACAGTTTTCCATCTTCTACTCCTAACCCAGCCCACTGCCCCAGCCCTCCCCAGCTCCCTCCCATTTCCACCCCCCCTCAGGCTTTTGTCCATGTGTCTTTCATGCTTGTTGCTCTAAACCCTTCCCCCTTTCCCTTGAAATTCCTATCCTTCTCCTCTCTTGTTCTCAATTTCAGTGTCTTTGGTTATATTATGCTTGTTTGTTTGTTCTGTTGATTAGGTTCCTGTTAAAGGTGAGATCATATGGTGTTTGTCTTTCACCTCCTGGCTTATTTTGCTTAGCATAATGCTCTCCAGTTCCATCCATGCTGTCGCAAAGGGTAGGAGCTCCTTCTTTCTTTCTGCTGCATAGAATTCCATTGTGTAAATGTACCATAGTTTTTTGATCCATTCATTTATTGATGGGCACCTAGGTTGCTTCCAACACATGGCTATTGTAAACTGTGCTGCTATGAACATTGGGGTGCATAGGTTCTTTTGGATTGGTGTTTCAGGGTTCCTAGGATATAATCCTAGCAGTGGAATTGCTGGGTCAAAAGGTAAGTCCATTTTTACTTTTCTTAGAAAATTCCATACTGCTTTCCATAGTGGTTGTACCAGTCTGCAGTCGCACCAACAGTGCAGTAGGGTCCCCTTTTCTCCACAACCTTTCCAACAATTGTTGTTGCTTTGTTTATGATGGCCATTCTGACTGGTGTGAAGTGGTATCTCATTGTGGTTTTAATTTGCATCTCTCTGATAGCTAGTGATATCGAGCATCTTTTCATGTGTTTCTGGATCTTCTGTATGTCCTCCTTGGAGAAGTGTCTGTTCAGGTCTTTTGCCCATTTTTTAATTGAGTTGCTTGTCTTCTTATAGTGGAGTCATGTAAGTTCTTTATATATTTTGGAGATTAAATCCTTGTCTGAGGTATCATTGGCAAATATGTTTTCCCATACATAATTTTTGTTGGAAACTGGGTATTTTAGGAACTATATTGTAGCAACACTGGATTCTGTTGTTTCTCATTCCAGGGCTTGTTTTTGTTGTTGGCTTGTTTATTTGTTTAGTAACTTGGCTGGACTATATTAACCAAGTCTATTTCTTCACAATATAAGGCCTGTATGTAGCCTCTTAGAGGGCATATCCTTGGGCATGTGCACAGTCACCCCAAGTTTAATTGCTGGCTAACTACCTTATTGTGTTCAGCAGTGCTATGGGCCATACATTCTTCCACAGTCTGACCCAATTATATTCATGTTCACTTGCAAGGGTAGTTTTGAGACCAATCTCTAGCTCACCAAATTTAGCTTCTTGCTCTCCACCACTATCAGCTTTCTGTTAATTGCTTACCACCAAATTCTCTGTTGTTTTCAAAAGCACCCTTAGGTTTGAATTTCTTCACTCTCTGTTTCAGATAAGTCAGTTCCTCTGGGTAGTACTTCAGAGCTCTCTTTTCTTAGGCACTGCCTGCCTCCTGGGCAAAATCTCTAAGCCATTGCTCCAGAGCTGAGAGCAGAGACACCGGCCTACTTTTATCAGAGTGATACCTCTGATGTATGAGTATGTGTGGCAGGGACGGGATATCCTCCAGTGAGCTCAATTGGGATTCCAGTATTTTCTGCCTGCTGTGCCTGGGATAGAGCTTTCACCTCATGTGTGAAGGCTAGATACTGGAAGGGAGCCTCCACCCTCTTAGCTGCAATTCCCAGAGATTTAGCCTCTGCAACTTGGAACTAGGAGAATGAGAAATGCTGGTGGACCTGCCTCTCCCAGGAAGATACCCAATCCCTTGGCCAGGAGTTGAGGTTAGGGGCAATCTTATCCTTTTGGCCATACCTACCTAGATTGGCACTTCTATCATGCTGAGCTGTGGGTGGGAAGGGAGAAAATGAGTCATGCCTCAAGTGCCACAGACTTGCTGTTCTTATGGATACTTAGATTTTTTCTTTTCTTTTTTTATTGCTGATGCTACTACAGATATCCCCCATTCCTCCCTCCCCCACTTTGTCCACCTCCCCCCAGCCCCTCCTCCCTTGGCCTTCAGCACACTATTGTCTTCATCTGTATGCATATATATTTTGATTTTCTTCAATAAGTGTTTCTTCATTTGCTGTACATATACATGTAGACCAGTTTCCAAAGACTTTAAACAGTTGTTTGTTTGTTTGTTTCCTAATTTTCACAAGGTATGGTTGTTTTGCTGGGGAGTGGGTCCATGTTCAAAACTCTCCATTTCAGAAGTGGAACTCCCAATACTCATTACATTTCTGAAGAGTATTTAATTATATGAGAAAATATTCATGGCATAACAGCTGATAAAAGTACAATCTTAAACATTTTCGGTATAGCCCCAAATCTTGCATGTTATGTATATGTATAGGGGTTTTTGAATATACACTTGTCAATATGTTCGTCAACCCATTATGTGACGCAGCCCAAGGTCATATGGTTAGTAAACGGTGTAGGTCAGTTCTCTTAACCTTTCTAATAATCTGTCTGCAGGTGTTCAGAGATTTGATTTAGAGTGTACTAATGATTAGTGTAACATTTTTCTATGAGTATGACTTTTAGATTTGTAGCCTGCCACAAAGTTGGAGAGCAGATTGAGAAGAACTTATGATCTGAGATGACATTCAGACGGCTGGAGAGCGGTTGTCTGAGAAAGATCTAAAAAGATGCAGGACAGTCATGCAGTAAAGAGACGAGTTTAATTCAGTCAGGGTTAACACAGGGAGTGGGGGAGGTGGTTTGTAGAATTCCATCTACCAAAATCAAGCTATAATTATGAAAAAAGTAAAGCTGAAATAAAAAAAAGGTAAAACAAACCCAGGGAACAAGTATTGAAATATTCTCTTGTCACAGCTCTTCCCTTCGCAAGCCTGCACCCTCGGGGCTCTGTCCCCACCTGGAATCTCTCCCTGGCAAGTGACAGTGTCAGTGTCTCATGGTCAGCACAGTCACCTCACCTTCCTTCCAGCTAAATGTCCTTCCAACCAAATGGAGTTTAGAATTAAATTTAGATATAATAAAAGTAACCAACCCACAAATAATACTTTTGTGTAAAGTATACAAGTAAGTAAGTACTGAGGTAATCTATTGTATTAAACTGTAATGCTGAAGAGAATCTAACAGATTACCCATATGTTTTTGGCTTTTTACCTGCATTATTGATTTCAGACTTATAATTTTAAATTAATAAGCATAAGAATTTAGTTATTTTATAAATAGTTCTTATATTTTGTGTATACCTTGAGATTCACTATATATTTTTGCATTGTGCTTATTGGCTTATGAAATTGTTTTGCTTATAAAGATTTAGTTTACCTTGTCGAGCACTTGAAGTCTTAAAAGAGAAGAGTAAATATGTAAAATAATATAGTTAAAATATTTAAGAAAGTGACTAAATAACTTGGGAAATTAACTAAGTTTATAAATGGGAATTATTATTAAAAAGAATTTAGCCTGTTTTACTTGAGTTAATTAAATATTGGTTAAATAATAAATAAAAATGAGCCTTAGCCACCTTGGCTCAGTCGGTTGGAGCATCATCCTGTAGACCAAAAGGTTGTGGGTTCAATTACCAGTCAGGGGACATACCTAAGTTGTGGGTTTGATGCCCCTGGTTGGGGTGCATGTGGCAGGCAACTGATTAATGTTTCACACCAATGATTTTCTCTCTCTCTCTCTCTTGCTTCCTCTCTCTCTAAAAAGCAATGAAAAAAATGTGCTCGGGTGAGGATAAAAAAAGAATAAGTAAAAATGATTCATATTTTATTAGAATATTAAATAGGGTAACATGAATTGCAAATTGCACTTAAAATGCAAGAAAATTGGGTTTTAAATTTTGTATTGTTAATAAGTAAATATTATCTTAAAACCAAGGTAATTGTAAATAGTTCTTTCTCTGCACAAAGGCCCCTCTTGGATCTTAAAAGTCTGCACATCAAGACTTTCGGCCAGGATGGAGGCGTAGGTGGACACACTGTGCCTTCTCTCACAACCAAAATTAAGGACAACAAAAATTTAGAACCAAAAAAACCAAACAGAACAGATAGAAAATTGAATTGTATGAAGTCCGACAATGATTCACCCAGACTGGTAAGAGGGGCAGAGTCTGCAGCTGGCGGAGAGGAATCGAGGCAGGAAAAAGCAATGGCTAGTGGTTCCGGACATGTAGGCAGTGGTTGGCACGCTCCAGGCTCACAGGTGGTGGTTACCAGGCGCGGGAAGGTGACGAGCAGACCCAGCAAGGTGCACAAGGCTGGTGACCATGGTCACACATTCATGCACAGATAAACCAGGCAAAAATGGGCAGCAACACAGACTGCACAACCCAGGGCCCCAGAGCTGGGAAATAAAGCCTAAAAGCACTGATTGAAAACACTTGTGGGGTTGAAGTGCCGGGAGAGACTCCAAGCCTCATAGAGGGTACTGAAATCCGAGAAAGACAGCAGAGCAAGTGCCATTGTTCCCTCTGTGACCCCGCCCCCACATACAGCATCACAACTCTGAGACTGGTTGCCCTGCCCTGGTGAACACCTAAGGCTCTGTCCCTCATATGTAACAGGCATGACCAGATCAAAAGAAAAAAGAAAAAAGTGGCTCAAGCAAAAGAACAAATGAAACCACCAGAGCCAATACTTTTAAGTGACCAAGAGATAGCCAACTTATCAGATGCACAGTTCAAAGCACTGGTGATCAGGATGCTCACAGAATTGGTTGATTTTGGTTGCAAATTAGATGAACAAATGAAGGCTATGCTAAGTGAAATGAAGGAAAATGCACAGGGAATCAATAGTGATGGGAAGAAAACTGGGACTCAAATCAATGGTGTGGACCAGAAGGAAGAAAGAAACAACCAAACAGAAAGGAATGAAGAAACAAGAATTCAAAAAAATAAGGAGAGGCTTAGGAACCTCCAGGACATCTTTAAACGTTCCAACATCTGAATTATAAGGGTACCAGAAAGGGAAGAGGAAGAACAACAAGTGGAAAACTTATTTGAACAAATAATAAAGGAGAACTTCCCCAATCTGGCAAAGGGAATAGACTTCCAGGAAGTCCAGGAAGCTCAGACAGTCCCAAAGAAGTTGGACCCAAGGAGGAACACACCAAGGCACATCATAATCACATTAGCCAAGATTAAAATGAAGGAGAGAATTCTAGAAGCAGCAAGGGATAAGGGCACAGTCACCTACAAAGGAGTTCCCATCAGACTGTCAGCTGATTTCTCAAAAGAGACCTTGCAGGAAAGAAAGGGCTGGAAAGAAGTATTCCAAGTCTTGAAAGTCAAGGACCTACATTCAAGATTGCTCTATCCAGCAAAGCTGTCATTTAGAATGGAAGGGCAGATAAAGTGCTTCTCAGATAAGGTCAAGTTAAAGGAGTTCATCAACACCAAGCCCTTATTATATGAAATGTTAAAGGGACTTATCTAAGAAAAAGAAGATAAAAAATAGGACAGTAAAAAGATAGCAAACTCACAGATATTAACAACCACATCTAAAACAAAAGCAAACTAAGCAAACAGAACAGGAACAGAACCACAGAAATGGAGATCACATGGAGGGTTAACAACAGGGGAGTGGGAGGAGGAGAGAGGGGGAAAAGGTACAGAGAATAAGTAGCATAGACGGTGGGTAGAAAATAGACAGGGGGAGGGCAAGCATAGTGTGGGAAATGTAGAAGCTAAAGAACTTATGACACATGGACATGAACTAAAGGGGGTAATGTGGGTGGGAGGGGGTGTGCATGGTGGAGGGGAATGAAGGGGAAATGGGACAACTGTAATAACAATCAATAAAATATATTTTAAAAAGTCTGCACATTGACACAGTTTTATTCTAGATGAATAGAGTCTTTATGTAGAAATTCACTGTTTATGCAACATATAGCGTTTGTCTAGACTGGGACAAGAAACTGGCTAATGCCAAATATGAAGAGAGGAACAGGTTCCAAGAACTTGTGGTGTACTCTGGTAACTGGAAGGGATTTTTCTCTAAGGCCCTCACTATTCTATCCCTTGTGTAACATTCTTCTTACTCAAAATCACTTTGGGTTGCAGGCCAGGTCCCCAGTAGGAGGCGCGTGAGAGGCAACCACACATTGATGTTTCTCTCCCTGTCTTTCCCCCTCCCTTCCCACCTCTCTAAAAATAAATAAATAAAATCTTTTAAAAATCACTTTTTCCTAACTATAAAGAGAAATCTGGCCTTGGATGAAGGCAAACAAAGACGTCCCATTTGATGGGTTTGGTTACTCTAACAATGGACTGGAATTTGGCACAACTTGGAAGATTGTTGACCACATGGTGCTCTCCTGGTGAGAAGCCCCAAGGCCCTGCAGAAAAGGAGGGTTTCATATTTTCTGTAGAACAAATCATTTTAGGTTGTAGTGATATACTTCCTTGTTCAAGAGAACTTCAGTTTATTTATTTTGGCTATGTGAAAACTTCTAGATTGAGAATTTATCTGCTGAAGTATCATTTGATTCACTGACATCTACAAAATATTTTCCTTTTTATGTGTTGATTATCAGTAGAATGACATCCGGTTTTGCAGGAGGAAGGGCTTACTTGTTTGTTCTCATTGACATCTTCCTTATATGGGGCTGCTGGAGTGGGCATTCATGAATGGGTGTTCCTCAGTTTGAGGTTTGTTGGTAGATGTGTCCCTCAGAGGAAACAGCAGTGTCTCCATCTTTGATAATTCTTCGGTGACAATCTGCCTCCCAAGTCGTCAAGAGCCCTCTAATGCAATCTTTCCTAAATTCTCTCTTACTCAGCAAAGCTTGATTTGTCAGCTGTCTTTATTTTAATTTACAAATATTTGTATGCTACTATCAAGAGTAACCTCAGATTTAAAGCACTGTTGTGTGAGAGGGACAGAATTCACACACAAAAAAATGACTTTGGTGATAGCCAGGCAGACACACAGGGAAGGTGTCCCTCAGCCCTTTGGCTTCCAGAGATGATTTCTAACCACACAGAGCCCTCCCAGCAGCAGGGATTTGGGATTGGTTTCCAGCCACATCCCTGGGCACAAGTCTCAGTCCCATGGCCTATGCCTTCCATGTGGCCACACACTGGTCTGTGGTCCATGTCTGGGCCCTCTCTCAGCTTTGGTAACCACCTTGCTCCTGATCTGGTATCTAGCCTGGGCTGTCTCAGCTTTCTCTAGCTAGGGCACCAGATCTCTATATGAAAGAGAGCGTGGCTGAGGCCCTGGAACTGTCTGGTCTTGGCACAGCTCTGGAACACAGTGCTGCTTGTTCTAATGCACTACAAACCATCTGCAGGATCTTATGAAAATGTAGATTCTGGTTCCATAAATCTAGGGGGAAGGAGGAGATTGCAGAGTGCCTGCAGTTCTGTCAAGTCCCCAGGTAATGCTGATGTTACAGCTCTTTAAACACTATTTGAATAAGAAGGCCTGAAGTCAGACTCTCTCTCCCTCTTTCCCTTTTGTTTACTTTCTCCCTTCCTTCCTCTCATCAGTAAAAATCCTATGCCTAATTAAGGTTATATGATTTCTGTTTCTTCTCCAAACTTGAGTTACACTTCAAAGCGTTCCCCTCTACATTTACACCAGGATCCAGGAAAAAAGATGTGGTGGTCGCGGTGGTGCTGAAAACTCCTTTTGTCCCTCAAATGGTAGCCTTTTAAAATGTCCTTCGATTCAAAAACTTCTGCCTAGATTTACTGTGGATACTCGTTTATCGTGTGTCAAAGAAGACGCTGAAGATAACTTTCTTTATATCACTTGTCTTTACACCCTTTGAAAAAACAGGTCTCCGTATATATTTTTTATTCACTCTTTAGAAAAAAATAGTTTTCCTACTTAACTCTGATGACATCACTGCTATTGCCTCTCAGAATCACCATCAGTTGTTGTCATTTGTACTAAAACATGTTTGAAATAGTCTGCCTATATGCTGGGATGGGGATAACCTGTTTTCCATAATTAATAAAAACAATAAAATCAAAAGTATATTAAGTTTCTAGTCCTTAGGTTTAGAACTGAAAATGCTGTAGTAATTACTTTGTGTGGTATGTGCTCTGTAGAGTACACTGACTTTTTTATTCTGTCTGGCAGTTTTTTAAAGACTCTTGTAGCGGCAGCTGGCCGCACACACTTAGCAAAGGCACCGGTTTCCTCCCTGTGTTGTCATGTCAGATGTGGTCGATGATATCCTGTTTCTGCAGGAACAAGAACAACTTCCTGCATGCTGCAGAACCAGATGCTGCCTCTGAGAATTAATAAATTCTGTAAAGAAAAGTATTCTAAAAATTATCGCTATAACTTCAGAAGAGAGGAAGCCCTGATGAAAGCTAAACATGGTTGCTATTGCTTCATGTTCTCTTCTAATTTCCCAACTGTTGTCAAGAGAGCTGTAAGCAGATCAAGAAGACACTGGTAATGTTGCTGGGGCTGGTGCCTCAGTGTACCCTTCATGTGCTGTTTAGCCAAAGGGAGTACCTTAAATCTGCTGGGCTGACCCCTACTCATCTCAAGGATGGGCAGGATGTTTGCTTGGAGTTGCTGGGCCATTGAGGCAGTGAGATGGGGCTGGGCCCTCCTTGGAACTCATCTTCACCAAAGTGAAACTGTAGGCAAAATGGCACTTTCTCACAAGCGGTCAGAATTCTCTCCTAATGAAGGACCCCTTTATCATGCTGCCAGTCTCCAGTTCTGCCAACATTATCTCTATGACTTTCCTGCCTTAACTGATGTCATGGCACCTAAAATCATTTAAATATGAACACAACGATAGCACTGCCAAGCATTTATATGTGCCAAGGGCAGTTATTTGGTTCTCTCAAAACTCCTTGAAGAAATTATTATCTTTATCTTTCAAATAAGGAAACTGAGACTCCAGGTAGTTAAGTAACTTGCCCAAAGTCCAGGAGAACACCAAGGGGTGGGTATGGGTGTGGTCTGTCCTGGGCTCAGGCAATAAGAAGGTGCATTGTCTGTGGAGAATTAAAAAAAAAAAAGTGACTAAAAGTCAGACTCACTTGTTTGGATTTTTTATAGCATTTAAAAAATTTGTGATAAAAGGTACATAAATTTACCATCTTAACCATTTTTAAGTGCATAGCTCAGCAGCATCAAGTACATTCACACTGTTGTTCAACCACCACTACCACCCATCTCCAGAACTCTTTTTGTCTTCCAAAACTGAGAATTTGGATCCATTAAACAAAAACTCCTCATTTCCCCTTCCCCCAAGTCCCTGGCAACCACTATTCTATTTTGTGTACTAATTTGACTGCCGTAAGTACCTGTATATGACTACCATAATATAAGTGGAATCATACAGTGTTTGTCCTTTTGTGAGTAGCTTATTTCAGTTTGCATGTACCCACAGGTTTATGCGTTTTGTGGCACATGTAAGAATTTCATTCCTTTTTCAAAGAAAATAATATTCCACTATATGTATATATTACATTTTGTTTATATATTCATCTATCAATGGACACTTGGGTTGCTTCCACTTTTTGGCTACTGTAAATATGTTCCTATGAAGATGGGTGTGTGTGTGTCCATGCATGGAGATTTCTCTACCTGTAAATGAAAGGAACAAGTTTGAAGGGTTGCTCCAGGGGTTGCTGGAGTGGGGAATATGCTGCCTTAGTAAGGAGTCAATCCAGACTGGTCAGTTCATGCTGAGGCTCTGATTGGCTGTGAGGTCCCTGTGTCCTCCTGCAGTTGGTGGAGAGGTCTGCTGGGGTGGGTGGTTGTCGCTGAGTCCATGGGATGACCAGTACCCAACAGGTCAACGCACAGCTGCAGCTTCATGCAGCTGGAGAACCAGTTTTCTGTTATTACACGAACTCAAAATGTTTGGGTCATCTAACAAGAATGTGGGGCAAGGAAGAAGCCTAAAGACTGAATTCTTATGATTCAAGAGGATGAGAATGAGGAGCACATTCACTTTTAATTTTAGAAATAATGGAACATGACATTTCTTGCACCTGAGTGGGAAACAGTGAAATTCCTGTTTGCTACACAAACAAGTGAGACACTGAGGGATGAATAATGTCGGGTGAAGTGTAGAGTGCACAGGGAGCCCTGAGGATGGGCAGGGAAGGCTTCCTAGGAAGAGACGTCCGAGCTGAGAATGAAGAACATTGAATTCACAGTTCTGGAGGCTAAATATCTGAGATTAAGGTTGTGGCAGAGCCCTCCTCTCTTTAGGGCCACAGGGAGGAATCTGTCCCACGCCTAGCTTCTGATATTGCCAACACCCCTTGGCATTCCTTGGCTTGTGCATGCCTTACTCCAATCTCTGCCTCGGTCACCACATGGCTTTCTACTTGTATTTTTGTGTCTTCACATCACCTTTCCTCTGTGTTGGGATGCAACAGGGGATGGGGAGGAGACAGACTTCTCTGGGCAGAGGAAATAAAGATGCAAAGGCCAGATGGGAGAAAGAGCAGGAGTACTTAGAAATGTAGGCTGGCTGGAGAAGAAGTTACAGGATGGAGGGTTGTAAGCTGGGGACAGATCAAGAAGACTCCACACTGGGAAACTGGGCAATGGGGGTGGGGGTGGTAACAATCAGTGTGTTTTATGTAGAGGAATAAAGGGATGAGGTTTAGGCTTTAGAAAGATCACCCTGGCTGCCAAGGGGAGAACAGATTGTAGAAGGGCCAAGATTTGCCAAAGGGAGGCAAGTCAGGAGGCTCTATCTAATGTCCTGCGAAGCTTCATTAAAACTTTATGAAGCCTTGAATTTGCATTAAGGACCCTTGAATTTGCATTTTTCAAAAATCCTTAAATTCATTCTCCATAGGCACCTCAGGTTTTGTATTAGTTTCCCAGGGCTGCCATAACAAACTATCACAAACTGGAAGGCTTGAGACAAGAGGAATTTGTTCTCTCACAGTTCTGGAGGCTAAATGTCTGAGATTAACATTGTGGCAGGGCCATGCTCTCTCCAGGGCATCAGGGGAGAGTCTGTTCCTGGTGTAGCTTCTGGTATTGCAGGCAACCCTTGGCGTTCCTTGGCTTGTAGATGATGCATCACTCCAGTCCCTGCCTCTGTCACCACCTGGTGTTCTCCCTGTGTGTTTCTGTGTCTTCACATTGCCTTCTCTCCATGTGTATGTCTGTGTTTCTTCTCTCCTTATACATCAACATTTAGGTTGGATTTAGAGCCCACCCTACTCCAATTTGATCTCATCTTAACTGATTATATCTGCAAAGATCCTTTTTTCAGGTATCTTGAGATTCTGGGAAAGACAGGGATTTTGGGGGCACTCTAGCCTACCCAGCAGAGGTTTCCTGTGGGCACATCAAAACTGATCACCACTGGACTGAGCAATGAGGCACTGGGTTGCTGCCTCAACAGTTACTCTCTTTTGCAAAGTTAACAGGCAATGCAAGGAGGGACTAATGCATTCCAGAAGTAAGCTCCTATTGATTTGGTTATGCATAGATTATTGTATAGATTCACTTGGCTTTTTCATATATGGAAAGGCTGTTATTGAGGTTCCAAGGAGTAGAAAGATTGTAACAAGCATCTGCCCCACTTAAGTACATGCTATATTTTATTTTGAGACAATGTATTTTCAACTCAACATAACTTATATGAATCCACCAAAACAGAAGCCAAATAAATTGTGGTTTAAGGCATAAGCCCTATGCAAACACCTATGCCAATTTTATTAAACACTAAATGGAAAGTTTGAGTAGTCAATCACTTTATTTTAATTTTGGGGTGAAAATCTGTGTGTAATTTGGAAGCTTATCAAAAAATTCAGCCCTCGCTGGTGTGGCTCAGTGGACTGAGTGCTGGCCTGTGAACTGAAAGGTCACTGGTTTGATTCCCAGTCAGGGCACATGCCTGGGTTGTGGGCCAGATTCCCAGTTGGGGGTATGCAAGAGGCAACCAATAGGTGTTTCTCTCACACATTGATATTTCTTTCCCTCTTTCTCCCTCCTTTCCCATCTCTCTAAAAAAAATAAATGAAATAAAAACAAGAAAGAAGAGCACTGCCCTAGGACATGACTACCTGCTATGAACTGCTTTAAAAAAAATTTCAGAGAGAAAGCTTGTATTTTGTCACCAAAAGTTTCAGCTATCTACCAAAATGATAAAACTGGAACATCAAGAAACCGAGTTAGATTCTTATTAAATCATATGCATATTGAGTATAACAGTGACATACTGTATGATTTAAAGCACAATGTCTCCCTTTCTGTAGAAGGAATACAGCTCTAATACATTGTTAAATGGATAGTTTAATATTTTCCCTGCTTTTAGTCTGGAGTAGAGCACTTTAGGTTTACTGTTTTCTTTATAAATTCAGACCATGTAGTCTATAGTAATGATACTACTTTGAAGATTACATGTAGAAAAAATTCAAAGAGCCTAGACCTGTTTTTCTGCTCTGTGGAGAGAGCTCATTTTGGGTCCTGAATCCATCATGAAACATATTGCTTATCTTTTCTAATGAGAAGTCATATTTTATCAGACTACCCTCAAAGCTCTTTTCTAACTTGTTCATAAAAGTTTTGAATTAGTATGGAAAAATAATGGCCCAGTACACTTAGTTCTCTTCACATTTCCATCACCCTTTGATAAGGCTGTCAACCACATGTGAACTCACCTAGCTGTACCATCACCTGGCCTAACCTAGTTTCCCAAAATTCCTAATGGAGTGATTTGAAAGACTATGCTGGCTGCCTTGCTGAAATCCACTAACACTATGTCTACTTACCTCTTTTCATATGGCTTGTCAGTAACTAGGCGTATTACCACCATGTCAAAAAATAAGTGGGGTTAATTGTATCTGATTTGTTAGCGAACCCATTATGATATGACCCAGTGGCCACATCTTTCATTTTTACAAGAAACATTATTTGACAGTTTTCAAATTTTGCCCAGGATTAACACTAATGATACACGGTTTATAGATATAATAATAATCCCAATCACCACCATTTTATTGAGTCTTTCCTCTGTTGCAGGCATTGTATTAAGTTCTTTACTTATATTATTTCATTTAATTTCTATAACAAGCCTATGAGGTGGATTTTACTCCCAGATGGAGAATGAGGTCCAGGTAATTTAATGGCTTTTCCAGATTCACATGACTTGAGATCGCCAGTGTCCACCTCGAGTTGGTCTAATTTGTAAAGGCATGTTCAGACCTATAGCTCTGGTTACCCAATGATATCCTATGCCAATCAACATGACTGCACTTTCCAAATGTTTATTGTATTATGTATGTGTTCAGGTGCCTCCCTTTTGTGGGAACCATGTCTTTTAACAAAAAACTCAGGTCTTAGCATAGTACTTGTTACATAAGAATGTTTTCAATAAAGTGTTTGTTGAATAAATGCATTAAAATGTCTTTCTGTCATTCATGATCTTCCTGTTTGAAAATGAGGAGACCATTTGCCCTTAGCCGATGCCAACCCTCTTGCCCACAGTGATCGCGGACAGTGGCACAATTATCTCTGTGTTTTGGGCAGTCAGGGGTTCTCGTTACATCCTCTCTTAGCCAAGGCTGAACAAGAGGCTTTGTTTTAGCTTTTGCAAGATGATGATCATTACCTGGGCAGAGAACACAACACAAAATGGAAAATGAATAATCCCCCTTTCTTTTATATACATAACTGTTTACCAACTGCTGGATATAAACTACCTCTGCTGTATTCTTCATCTCTAAACATAAATTACTATTGCCCTTAATTTTGTTCTTTATGAAATGGACAGCTGTCTTTAAATCAAAGGTTGAGGTAACACACTTAAAACTGAACACTTCTAGGCCTAAAGTCTCATTCTTTTATTTATTCATGAAATCACATTTAAAATATAATTTTAATAATGTCAGGATACTGTGAAAAGTGTAAGTTAATAACAGTCCCCTAATATTTTAAGAATTCTGAATTGTATGTATATACACAGCAACCACAAAAATGGGGAAAAAGAAAAATGATGGTTTTAGTTTTGGACAGATATCTATGTTGGCTTTGGGTAACACCTACAAAGTCTTGCCTCCTTGCCCTTGCTGCTTACAAAGCACTCATGCACAACACTGGAATACATGCTCCACAATATGGTTTGGTAGTTATTTCTTCCCAGGCAAGAATTCTATGTTTTGGTCAATAATTTGGAATGGGCTTGACATTCACTTCAATGTGGTCCCTAACTTACTAGTTCTCAGGGAGGGAAATGTATGGCGGAAATCAAGATCTTCAGCTACTAAAAGGTTGGATCCATCTAATAGATGGACTCAGCAAATGCCAGAAACAAGGCTGAACGTGGAAGGAGAGACAATAGCTGAGATCCCCAATTAAGAAGGAATAAGGGCCATGCATTTTCAAGTCATAGAGGAAGCAGATTAAAGCCACATGCAAATCTGGGTTAAAAAGGATACCACAGCACAAAAGATATGTTTCTAGGCAAGGTCTGTTCACTGATCTTATCAGGAAGATTTGTTCATTTTTTAATATCCTTTTTGTCCAGGCTGTGTATCTTACTGAGTGGCAGAAGTTCATTCCTCCTTCAGGTTTGTTTATACAACTATTCAATTCATTCAGTTCAACTCTTAAACACCATTACTATAGGGCATTACTAGGTGTTTGGGATGCAAAAATAAGTTAAATCAATTATGTTTTTAGGATAGCAAGTGAACCAATCATGCCAATCAGCACACCCATTCCACATCATAATATAAGATGAAGAAATTAGAAGCTCTACCTGTGAATCATTACTACAGGATATAGGAAAAAGGAAACATTATTATGTGGTATTCACGCTTACCAGTGCTTAGGGACGTAGCATTAAGTATTACAAGCATATGGCGCGTGTTTTTCAAGCCTTACTGAGATATTACCAAATAAAGTCACTTGTATGTCCCGGGCCTTACCCAGATGTACTATTCAATACATCTAAAATCATGCTTTAGATAATAAATTATTAGGCACTGAGTCCTCACTCATGAAATTACTGATCTTTAGTGCCTCATTTGTTTCTTCTTTCTCTCCCCCTTTCCATGCACACATTACTACCATGGTAATAGAAGTATATTATTACTACTACTAACTTTTGGTTAAATTATTTGAGAATAAATTGTAGACATCACGGCCTCTAATTTCTAAACACCGGATCATATCTCCTAAAGACCTAAATACCTCCTAAGAACAAGAGCATGTTCTTACATAACCATGATCAATAATCAAATTGAGGAAAATTTAACAGTGATATGTTGGCATTGTACAACATTATCCCATATTCAAATTTCACCAGTTATCTCAGAAATGAAATGTCCTCTATGGCGTTTATTTCTTTTACCCAGGAGTCAATCTAGGGTCATACGTTTCATTTGTTTGTCATGTTACTTGTCTCTATTGCTCTAGAATGAACTCACAGCCTCTCTGTGCCTTTTATGAAAGTCACATGCTTGAGTGCAGCCTAGTTTGTGGAATGTCCTTCAGCTGGGTTTCTCTCATCATTTCTCCAGGTTAGTTTTCAGCGTTCCCCAGGGCCCTGCTTCCTGTGTGAACGGCTGGCTGCCTTCACCGCCCTCCACGTGGCTGCCACTGCTGCCACCGCACGTCCAGAACGGGCGCAGCTGTTTCCTCTGCAGCGGGCTGCTGTTCAGATCCTCTCAGGACTCAGAGAAAGTACCTATCAGGCCCAGAGCTTCTCACTGCGAACCCTCAATGGGCGCATCTTAATTCCTCACAGCACAGCAGAGGCCAGGCTGTAGCTTTTGAACCAACTTCATTCAATGCTTGAGGGTAACACAAGTATCACACAGAGAATAATGTCAAACCGTGACTAAAAGTTGCTATTCTTAGAGCTCAGTTAAAACATGACCTCAGAGTCATGAAATAAGTGGTTCCTGTCTCCATATGGGTCAGCTCGCTCTACCACAAATTCTCCTATAAAGTTCATGCCAGGGAGTCCAGACCCAGCAGGGCACCCAGGCCTGGAGAGGGGAAAACATTGTCCTCAAGTCCCCATTTTCTGATTTAGGAATGTCTTTCCAGGATGAGTGGTACTAAGGACACCCATCCCCTTACCATCACTTTTAAGTATATGAGGCTCTCACAGCTCAGCAGGTCCAGCCACTACCACCCCCAGTCCCCAGCTCCGACCACATTTATTAACATTAGGCTGTGCAGTCCTAAGCAGTCGCACATGTGGGCTGCCAAGAATCCAGCCTGGAAGCACTACCTCGAGCTAAATACAATTCCTTTACAACCTTTTGTTTAGCATGCAGTGAGGAGTAGAATGATCCTTCACACCCTTCCTTCAACCCGGTTTCATTCTTCCTTGTAAACAAATGCCTGGGCAAGGACCCATCAACACATCTCCCAAGAACAGCTAGCAATTTTCAGACATAAGAAATTCTAAATCTAAATTGGGGAAAAGAATTATAACTCTGCAGGAGCATAATGGAGCTTAAGATAAACCCAATTTACATTACTAAATAGACCATTCAAATCATTTGCATTTGGGTTTCTTCATTGCATTTTGGCCTTCTTTAAGAAAAACAGTGAGTACTTACTTGCCCTTATACCCACACAGTTAAAAGGCCCATTGAAGTGATGTTTACAAAAACTGATTTAGCAGTTTGACTCCAAAGGTAAATTCCAGTTTCTACCCCAGAGGGTAAAACTGCTATTAACTTCAAAACTGGAAGGTTTTCTGGCCTCAACTACTTTTACTATTTTTTAAAAAGATTATATGTATTTATTTTTAGAGAGAGGGGAAGGGAGGGAGAAAGAGAGGGAGAGAAGCATCAATCTGTGGTTGACTCTCACACGCTCCCAACTGGGGACCTGGCCTGCAACCCAGGCATGTGCCTTGACTGAGAATCGAACTAGTGACCCTTTGCTTCACAGGCCAGCACTCAATCCACTGAGCCACACCAACCAGGGCTATTTTTACCATTTTAAGGCAGATTGTCAGCTTCTTGAAACATGCTCTGCCTTTCTAACCTTGTCATCCACAGTCTTATCTCAATGTTCTGCTTCTGCCAAATAAGAACACTTTGCTACCCCTTACTTTCTCACTTCCTCATAATTGCTTTTGGAGGCTTCCCACCTCTCCCTATAATTCCGAGGTCTCAAAATTCTTTTTAGTCTTCAAAGACCTAGTCGAAAGTCATCTCCTGATCTTCCCAATTGGATGTGATCAATCTTTCCTCTTAAGATCCCATAGCAAAATATTTATACGGCAGTATGTTTTACCTTATGTTACAGTTATTAGGTTCACGTATTATCTGTCCTTCTCGGTTTTCTTGAGGTCAGGGACAGAGCTATACTCATCTTGGTATCTTTCCCAGCCTCTGGCATGGTGCTTTGCAAATAAAAGGCATTCAAAATATTTATAGAGTTGATTTGAACTAAAAACTAGTAAATACAAGATCCCACAGGAAACTGATAGCTTTGATCTAAATTATATTTCATGGCAAATCTGAAAATACTAGTTTAAGAATGAGATGATGAATGAGAGATGAAATGTTTCAATATGTTGTTAATATGCCAACCGCAGCTTTGGCTGAACATTATCAAAGATAGGCATTGTAAGGAAAGACCCCTTTAAGTCAAAACTAATGGACATTTGATGATACCCAGTAGACCAATGTATAAAATGATTCCTGGGTTATAGAACTTGAAGTTTATAAGAAAAGTACAATCCCAGCTAAATGAGAAATAAAAAATCACTACTGTTCTCTCTAGCATTTGGTGGGCTATACTGAAGGAAAATTGAAAGTGGAAAGCAAGAATGTAATACACTAAACAATGATCTTTCATGACACGTTTCTGGTAACGTTTTGCTCATCTATTCACTGTTATCAAATATAGTCTAGTCACTGAAGGCCTATTAGAATGGACTGCAGATGGGCTATCTGTATTGCAATATAATGAGATGGAAAATATATATTATATAACAAATGGTACACAGGTTCCTGTTGGGGAAACTTGCCTTTCTTATGGAAAAAAAACTTGAGAAGCCTGTAAAGAGTGAAAACTTCCCCACAGGGTATAGGTGTTAGAAGGTTTGAGGTCTTCTGGGGAAGGAAGAAAGACAAAAAGAGAAATCCATTCACAATCGGGATGGGGCAAATGGAAAAGGGAGAGATAGAAAAAGGAGGACAAAGGGCAGGAACGATGCTGCGTTTGGTGGAATACTATGAAACAAGCAAGGTGACCACTCTTCATGACCTTATGACATTCAGGAAATTTTACAAAATCACAAAAAGCTTGAGGTGACTGGGTTTCTTGTGAAAACCATTAAAGGGGCCAAGTTCTGCATCATGGTTTTTGTGGGAAGTAAAATAGAGACACTAAGCTCTGGTGTAAGGGCCTGACTCAGAGAAGATCTGGAGGCCTTGAGTTGGTGAGAGTCCCCAGAAATCCTGGGTACTTCCCCACCCCCTGAAAATTAGAGGCTCTGAAAAAAATTTTCCCCAAAGTACAGAAATAGAGAGGCACTTAGATAAAATCAGCATTACAGCAACACTGGTGGCTACAGGCTTATAATCAATATTCCAGGGATATGAACTCATGATTTATTTACATAAACATTACCTCCATTTATAAAAAAGGAAAGTAATGCTTGAGGCATATAATGTAGCATTTGCAAACACAGACTCTGGAGCCAGATGCCTGAGTTTGATTCTTGGCTCTACTTTTCACTAGGCATGTGGTCTTTGGTGCGTTACTCGACCCTCTGTGTCTCTGTTTCTTCATTTGAAAACTGGGAGAAATGAAAGTACCTATCTGTGAGCCAAGTGTTTAACATAACCAATTATTCTTCCGTGATGTGTAAACATTGATTGACTATCCAGCTCTATTTTCCTGATGAGCTGGAAAAAGTAGAAATATCAACTATGTTACTAGACATTGTTCTTTATAGTAAAAAATGAACCCTGAGTGGTAAATTGAATCTGGACTGGGATGAATTAGAAAAGAACTGTATATATACATGATGGGGACGCCATGCATTGGGCTTCCTGAGAATGGTGACCCTCATAACTAGGCTTGTACCTTTCAAGACCCCTGTAGCTACACATAAAAATCCTACAGGAGTCAGTAACATATGACTCAGCAATTGTGCTCCTTGCTCTTCCCAAATGTGTTGAAAACTTATGTCCACACACAGAAAAATCTATGCACGAATGTCTATAGCAGCTTTGTTCATAAGTGCTAGAACCTGGAAGCAAAATGGGTAAGCAAACTGTGGTATATCTATACAGTGGACAATTTTTCAACAATAAAAAGAAATGATCTATCCAACCAGGAAAAGACATGGAGGGATATTAAAAGCATATTTCTATTAACCTAAAAATAGAAGGCTACATTGAGAAGCAAAAGATTTACTTGACATTACGAAGAATAGCTACTTGGGAAGTACAGATTCAGGCAGAAACCCAAATAGTGCTCCTATTATGAGGTGAAACCAAGGGGTTTTTATGGGGAAGCAAAGGGAAATAATTACATGGATACAAGGAAGAAATTTCTATTGGTGCTCATAAGTTAAGTGATTCTTTAGTCATACATGGTGGTGTTAATTCTAAAGGGTGTCCCTAATCTGCAGTCCTGTAGTTAGGAGACAGGCTTTCCTGTAGCTTTACACACTTGGTGGGAAGACAACACTGCTCTGGCCCAGTCCAAAGGTTACTTTGCCCAGTTCAAACATTCCAGAGGCTCAAGGAGTAAGACATGCAATGCAGTTCCTCCAGAAATTGCTGCCCTGACTTTGTTTTAAAAGAGTTCCACTTATGCCAACTTTTCACATAGCTCAGTTGAAAGAAGTCCACCTGAAAAGGGTACATACTATATTATTCCAACGTTGTGACAAACCATGGAGAAGGTAATAAGATCTGTGGTTGCCAGGGCTTTGGGGGAGGGAAGGAGGATAAATAGGTGGAGTCCATGTGATTTTTAAGTCAGTGAAACTGAATATTGACATTATGCGTTTGTCAAAAACCATAGAATGTGCATCAAGAGTGAGCTCTAAACTATGAATTTCAGTTAATGATGCATTAATGTTGGTTCATCAAGAAAAACAAATGTACAACACTAAGACAAAAGGCTAATAACAAGGAAAATTGGTGTGTATAGAGGGCTGAGGGGGTATAAGGGAAGTCTCTGTACTTTTCACTTAATTTTTCTGAAACCTAACACTGTCCTAAAATATAACATCTATCAATTAAAAGAAAAAGATCCTACAGGAAGTACTGGGCTGTGCTGGAGAACGGGCTAGTTTGAGTAATTTATGGAGCTTTGGGCTACAGGGATAGAGATGGTCCCAGATTCCTGATACCTGGCCCTGAGATGAGTAAACAAAGGAATACTGCCGTCTGGGTTGTACAGGCAGATACGATGTCTGGCTCTGGATTGGTCAGTGTGCACATCAAGGACAAGCTCCTGCCTGGGCCCTATGCTATCTTTAAGAATTGACTAGCTCAGGGAGGGGCAGTCTCTCCCCATTTAAAAAGGGTTTTTAAAATGTCAAAACATCACATATACAGAAAATTTAAAAATGGGTATAAGATGCAGTATTCCTCAGGCAATACCCAAAATCTCATTATATGGAAATATTTTAGTGATTACAGCATAAAACTCAAGTCAGGATGGCATGTTTTAAAAGCCCAGCCTGTTTTCAGCATAGCTGAGTTCCTGACAAAATGAACTAACCGATCCCTGACATTTTTTGGTGAATGTATCTGCCTAAAATCTGTGCTTTCCTTGCTATTGTATTCTAAACACCTGACATAATGCCTTGCATATATTCAATTATTCATTATCTACATTTATTGAGGGTCTACAATGTGCCAAGTACTGGGCACTTTAGTAGTTGTTTAAAAAAATCCTAATTGAAAATGTGAACCCTGTGTTGAACACACTCTGTGTGCCGCCTCAGATTCTCTTGGCCTCACCCAGCGCCTAGGCCTTCTGCCGTTTTCTTCCCCTCAGCCATTTCTGCAGAATCAGCCGTCTGCCTGAGTTCTACTCAGTTCTATAGTGTTCTCCTTGGGGCCAGTGCCCAGACTTCAGCACCTCCCACTCCTTCCTCATGTTCACTTGGATAAGACACCATGCCACAGGTTAGATAAACCTGACTTCACACACTGAGTGAGCCAGGCAACATCACAGAAGTCCGGGAGGGTTAACTCTATGGGGGCACATGTCGGTCAATGACAATGGGAGAAAAATTTCCTTTCCGTCCGCCTCTACAATGGAGCGTTCTGAGGTAACGTGTTCTGGCCCAGTATGAAGGCTCTGGCCCCTTTATAGAAGAGGCCCTCTGCGTCTCTTCATGAAGGAGTGACACTGTCTGGTTTGTGTCTACTCTCACTTCCTTCCTCCCTCACTTTTGCTGCCCTAGGACTGTACCTCCCAATGAAGCCTTAGTAATTAAGTGTTGCCTAAGGCTCTGTTTTCTAGGGAAGCTGAGCTAAGCCTCGTTCCTAGATCCATGTCCTTCAAATTCCCACTTGCCAGTGCTTCTGCTTCTTACACCATGGGTCCTCTCCTTGCCCCTTTCATCTAATTCACATTCTGACGTCATTCCGTTCAGTACCATGACTCTCCTGATTATACCTCTGTTTTGGCACTATGTTCTCTCATCCATCTTGGTTTATCTCAGTCCCAATGCCACTCATATTTTTGCTGTTCCAGCCTCCATTCCTTCTTCTTACTATGGTTAGCAATATTTTTATTTTTCTTTCGGAAATTACTCCCCTCATTTTCTCAGTTCATGTGCCTCAGGTGGAGCTAAACTTCCTTTCTACGCTGTTCAGGTCTTGGCCAACCAGTGTATTCCGCACTCCTAGCTCTAGTGAGTGCTTTGCAGAGAGGGACATGACCGCGTTGGTCCAAACAGAGCCCGTCCTGAGCTCCTGCACTCATTCAGACCTGAAGTTTTCTACCTTCCAAACTTTCAGTTTTCTGGTGAATAAATTGCCTTACCATGGAAGGAGGACAGACTAATATGATTCTGTCTCTGTAAATCCCAGCCTCCTGAGAGTTAATATAAAAACCTGGGGTACCCAACAGCAAAGCTCCCTAGAACCTTGAGATCTCTATCTATACCTTTCCCTACAGCAATGTAGGCCAAGCTTAAATGAGTCATTAAGTAGACAAGGATTGAGTTACTGGCCCCGAGGGCAGACTCTCCACACCCAGTACCCAAGTAGCCATTCCACGGTACACTGTCTTGTCACATCTTGCCTCTTCTTTCCCTCCTGATCTGTGTTTCTGTCTGAGTGCCTTGCCAGCAATCTGATGCAACTTCTTAAATTCCTAAAACTGCAGGGGAATTTTATGGCCAGTCAGGCACACAGTCCTTCAGTAGAACTGAGCAGGTGGAATTTCTGGCACCTCACCACACTGGAGAGACAAAAGCGGGTCTGTTGCACTGGGATGTGGGGCAACATTAGGAGGAACTTCCGGGCCTGACCACTGCGTGCCTTCCAAGTTTGGCTTTTATCATTTCTACTTGGCTCAGGTTCCTATCTCTCCTAACATTTGATTGATTGTGCCTCTCCTAATAGAGTTTTACTTCTACACTTTGGCACACACCCTCCAAGAAGGCAGGCCTTCTGTTCCAACAGGATGTGTGGGAACTGGACACTGGTGAAGTCTAATTACTGTGAAATAAAGCTATTTACTTTGACTCAGGCTCAGGGTGCACCAGTGTGTCCCTGACCAGCACCAAAGGACAACTTGGGGCTCTTCCTCAATCTTGCCAGGCCTCTAGTAGATGGCTAGAGTTTGTGCCATCTACTATGTTCTCAGTGTAGTGTCCTCGTGCAGTGGTCAGATGTGCACTGGGCAAGGTCTAAAGCACATATGGTGGCTTTTTCCTGCTTATGTGATGAGTGAATGGCTGATGGGTGAAGCCCCGAAGCACTGAAAGATAAAAATATTCCCATCCGTGTAACGGTCAGTTTTCTCTGACATGTTAACCCCTTTAGTCAACACAACTTCTGGACATTCGTTTGGTGACACTTCCAGCAGCCATATCCCCAGTCTGCTGGACAGATGCATTCTGGGCAACTGGCTGACTTTCAGGCAACTATGACTGTAGAATTCAGTTGTAAAATACATGGACCAAACACTAACAGCAAAACATTGAGTATCTTCTTTATGCAAGGTACAGGCTAGGTGCCAATGGTTTAAGCCACAAAAAAAACTGAATTAAAACACTGTTATAAAATGTGAAATGTGATTTGAGTGAAATGTGACAGAAGCAGAGACAGAATACTAGGGAAGGGTGGCCATGCAGGGGAAGATTTGCTGAGGATGTGACAAGAGGTAAGACCAAAAGAATGAAAAGGCAGTGATCATGCAAGCAGTTAAAGGAAGGGGGAATGTAATAGCCAGAAAGAACAGCATATGCAAACTCCCCGAGGTGGGTATGTTAAAGAAATGGGAAGAAGAGCAGGGTAGCTGGTAGACTGGGAACAAGCGGGGAGAATGGTGCCAGATGAGAACTGAGGCAGGGTCAGTGGCAGGATAGATAGCTTAGATGGAATTCTATGAGAAAAATGAAGCCACTGAAATGGGAGAATTAAATGAAATAATTGGAATTCCAAGGTCATTCTTACTTCAAGGTGCACACGGAAGGGGTTGTAGGAGGCAGAAGAGAAAGAAAGTGAGGGGACCAGTAAGGAGGCTGCAGCCGAGTGCAGTAGTCTTGGGGAGGAATGGAGGGTTTCCCCATTCACTTGGTGCTTGAATCAACACAACTTCTTGTTGGATTTGATGTGAGAAGTGAGGAAAAGAGGAAGCAAGTATGACTCTTAGATTTCTCATTTAAGAGATTGGTCCATAGTAGTGTCATTAACTAAGATGGGGGAATCTGAGGAGAGAACGTGTTCGTGAGAATGAGTGGGCATCAAGCTTTGCGATTGTGTTTCAGCTGTTTGTGAGCCAGACAAAGGGTACATCAGTGGGAAGACAGAATATGCACCTGGAACCTGGAAGTGGGGTCTGACCTGGAAGCAGGGATTTAGGGCTTGTCAACATGCAGATGGCATTTAAAGCCTCGTGAATTGATGAGGTCCCAGGAGAGAGTATGGTAAGAAAATAGGAGGGCAGAGGGCCTTCAGCCCAGTCCATCTTTCCCCTCAAGTTTTCTCCATAGTCCTAGTCCTGGTCCTTCCTTCTTTAGGCTTCAGAAGCAAAAGACACAGTGCCATTCTCTCCTCTCATTAAAGAGCCTAATGGCCTCTAAATAAGTGAGCCAACTCTGGCCACCTTCCCAGAAAGCCCAGTCCTTAAGCCTGTTCCCACACTTCTTTCTTCTCATTTTTGCAGATTAGCTTCCTCCCCATCCCCTGCCCCCCGGTCCAAAGGTAATGAATGTTCTTCATGCTAGGAAAAAAGAAAGGAAGGAAGAAAGGAAGAAATCTCAAATAACACTACCATCACCACCTATCCAAGCAACTAAACCAACAAACAAAAATACAGCATGAGCTCTTAGAAAGGACATTACCCTGCTGACCAAGTCTTGGGGCATAATTTGCTGTTCCACTGTTAACCTTGGGGTGAGCCATGCATGCTTCACGCTACTCTGCTTTGCCTTGTCAGTCGGTTTATCAGATGTAGCACCGATCACAGGGAAGGCTAAAGAAGATAATTTGACTAGCTCTGGGCCAAGCAGGACCACTCCTGGATGAACATATATGCTCCACTAAAAATGGGTCATGGAGCTCACATGCACCTGTAAAGGTATCACATATCTTTCTATGTGGTACATGCACTTCGAAGACCCCATTGTGGACCTATCTGCTCTTAAGTGAAATGGCCATGTTCTTCTCTTACCTCTCTGTGACTACTCCCTACTCCTGGCAGATTTACCTGCTCACCTTCTCCTACCAATAACTCCTAGACTAAACCAGGAGTGAAATTCTAAACCAGAAAGAAACAAACAGGAAGTGTCCTAGTTGTGGCTGTACATTACCCACAACATTGAGGTTTCCTTTTGGTGTTTTGTACCTTTGCTTTTGCTCATTTTGCCCTGCCCCCTTCCTTCCCGTGCAGTGTCAGGCCACTTTCCTGGCCTTTCTCTGCAGTGTTGAGGCCACCTGTTTCCTACCTTCCTAGCTGGTTCATACCCCACTATTTTCCCTGGCCAGTCATTGCTGTGCTGTTCAGACTGGTAATCTGATTCACAACTTTGCCCTGATGCTTGATTTGCATGTGCACCTCACCCCCGCTCCCCATCAGGCTGCAAACCTACTGTGTGACCCAGATCCATAGCTTCTGCATGTTCTGCATATTCTTCACTCTCCAGCCCTAGCTTTCTGTGCTGCCTGTCTTTATGCTAAGCCACCCCCCGACCCAGTTCCTCTGATGACATACAATGCACACATGCAGACTGCTTTTTAATTCATGACTGCTTTAGATACCTTCACACTGTAGTTGTGTATGCTTATTTATAATGTATATTTTGTAACATTTTGGCTCACTAATAACTACTCCATCTCCACTCCCCACCTACTGGGTCTGCCTCCTGTGGCTTTTCCATGGTGGTCAGAATTGATGTGTATCACTGCTTCGGAGCAGGGTTGCCATTGATTCTTTTAAGGATTTCTTCTTTCTGTGCTAGGGATGTCTGTTTCACATCAGTTCATGATTCAGAGATTCTTGGGAAACCTGCATTCAGCCAGCATATGCAAATGGTGAGGCAAGGGTTGGGAATGATAAACTGATGGAGTTCCAACCTCCAGTGGCATTTAATATTGTGTTTCACATATGGCATTAATGAAATTGGCAAAGAAAGGGTATGTAGCTTTCCTCAGTACTATAGACTAAATTATCCCTGGTCTCCTGAGTGCATATGGTTTGATTACACTTTCTTTCCCCCAAAAATATCAGGCATGCCCATGTGACTTGTTTTGGACACAGAAATATGAGCAGAAGTTACATGTGTTACCTCTAGAACTAGTGGGCATTTTGGTACATTTCCTTTTTTTCTGCCAAGGCCAGCACTGCCTAACAGAAACATAATGCAAGCCATGTATGTCAGTTTGAATTTTTAGCAGTCACATGAAAAAAGTCAAAAGAAAAAGTTAAAATTAATTTTAGTGATATATTCCATTTAACCCAATATAGCAAAAAAATTATTTCTATAGGTAATCAGTAGTAAAATTATTCATGATTTTAATTTCTTTTTTCCATACTCAGTCTTGGAAATCTGGGGTGTGTTTTATACTTACACTGCAACTCGGACCACCCACACTGCAAGGACTCACAGCCAGGTGTGTCCAATGACTGTTGTGTTGGACAACAAAAGCTTCAGCAATCTTGAAATGTGGCTAGTCTTAATTGCAATGCAAGTATAAAATATATATAATTTATGTTTTAAAATTTTACCACCAAGCCCTGGCTGGTGTGGCTAAGTGGGTTGAGTGCCCACCTGTGAACTGAAAGGTTGTTAGTTCAATTCCTGGTCAGGGCACATGCCTGGGTTGTGGGCCAGGTCCCCTGTTGAGAGTGTGAGAGGCAACTGATACCTGTTTCTCAGGCACATCGCTGTTCTCTTCTTCTCTTTTTCCCTCTATCCCCCCTCTCTAAAAAATAAATAAAATCTTAAAAAAAAATAAAAATAAAATTTTATCGCCCCAAAACCATGGGCCAGGACTTTTAAAGTCTAAGATTTCCAAGACCTACAGAGGTCCATGGTTCCCCACCTATTGGTGAGCAGTAGGCTAGCTGCAAGGAAGGCACATCCTCTAATGCCCACTTCAGATGCGGTCAAGGAGGATACTGGCCCTGAGAATCAAAGTCCATTCTCTGCCCCTGAGCAGGGGTCCCTCACCACACTTACCCAGTGAGATTTCAGAATTCTAAATGAGCTCTGTGTGTCTATCATACTGCCCCAAATTGTGGTAAAGACATAATATTAAGGCATGGAGAGAAAAGATTGGGAATAAAAGGAATGAGAAGTTATGGGTGAGCAGTTAGATTCCCTTTGGAATGATTTAAAGAATACAGTTTGGAATTACATTTAGGTATACTGGCTACTGGGCTGATTTCGTCAACATAACCCCTTGCAGATGCTGCCCTCACTGGGGCCATCGTGTTTGCTGAGTTGCAATAAAACAAACCAAACCTTGTTCAGGTCATCATTAGAACCTGTCCGTTCTTCACGTATCAACCAGAATGATCTTCATAAATGTAAATCAGACTGTGCCACTCCACACTGAAACACTTGAGTGGCTTCCCACTCCCTCTTAGGCAGAATTCAAGCTCCTTTCAAACTATCCAAGGCTCTTCATGATGTTTTCTTTTGCAGCCTCATTTCTTGCCACTCACTTCCGAATGTTTTACGCTTCAGGAACACCAAAGTATTCCGGGTTTCTTGTTCATACCATACTGTTTCTCTTTATTTCCTGGGATCCCCTCCTTTCTCTTCACCTGGCTAATACCTACTAATTGTTTAAGATTTAATTCAGTGCCATCTCAAAGAAATCTGTGCTGCCTGCCAGGATGATAAAATATTCTTATTTGACTCACTGCAAGACCTTGCACATCTATTGTTAAACTTATCACTCTGCATTAAAGTTATTTATTTATGTGTGGCTTGTCCTTAGGGGCTTGGTAGATGCTCATTAAATGTTTCCTGAGTAATATTTCTGGAAGACAGAGCCATGACCGCAGAGAAGAATGGACGAGGGAATCCTTCCCAGAGAGTAGGGTTGGCAGGGTTTGTCCGTGCTTCCTCCACTTGAATCTAGGCAGGCTACACGACTGCTCCAATGACTAGAATATGGTAGAAGTGACACTGTGCCAGTTTGGGGGCCCAGGCCTTAAGAGACTGATAACTCTTACTTCCTGTCATGCGGAACACTCACTCTTGGAAGCCAGCTTCCATGAAGAAGTATAACTACCTTGAGGGTGCCATGTTGTGAGAAGCAAAAGCCATGTGAAGAGGAAGTGGAGGATGAGACACCATGTGGAGCAAGAGAGAGACCAAGGTATAGGAGACCGTTCTGCGTGGCATGGGCCCAGACAGGACCCACACCCACGGATAGGTTCTCTTGTGGGGAATCAGACCTGCATTGTACCTAGACTGCTATGAGACTTACTTTTGCTAAAACTCCCTCACCCTGAATTGAGGCAGCAAACATTTACTGCAAAGTAACTTTCTAAAATCCATTCTATACCTTCCAAGAATGAGTGTAACCAGTTCAACCACTTTTCCCTTTTCATTTGCAAATATCCTTCTTCTGTGATGTGATTAGTGGCATCCTCCCTTTTGTTGTCTGTAAAAGGTAACCACCTAAAGTGAATCTGCGCAAAATAAATGAGGACCATCATGTAATGCGCCCAGAAAAGAAATAAAGGCCTGTCATGGCAGAGGCCAGGGTCTTTTTCTCCCCTTGAGAGAAAAACCATGCCATCCCTTTTCCTCCACAGGACTCAGTAGTCTGTGTGAATTTCTTGTATCTCATCCACAATGTGGCAGACCCCGGAGCCAGGGTCCACATCACCAAGGAGCACTGAGATGCTAGACATATGAGTGAGTCATCTGAGGCATCGTAGAAGAGGATACCCAGCCCCCATGATCCCAGCTGACAACAAATGGATTAGACACAAGTTGGCCAGTTGAAGTCATCCTGAATTTTCTAATTTCCAAATTCTGAGTAAATAAAATAGCTGTAAGGGATACTTAATTTGGTGGCAGTTTGCTCTGCAGAAACATAAGCACTGCCATTACAAAAACCTAAAATATGTGGCATTGATCTTGAGATTGGACAGTAGTTAGAGACTGAAAAGGCTTCAAAGGAGTGTAATGTGGGCTGGAAGGATAGGTTATTATTAAGACTTGGCAGGAGGGCAGACTATATGGTATAGATGCAGAAGGTTTAGCTACACTGTCACCTGACATATTTCGAGAAGTATGAAATGGACCTAATAAACTAGTGGATCTTGGTAAACAGACTTCCAGGCAGAATGTTAAAAGTGCCAACAAATTTTTTTATCTGCATATGATAAAGTATAGATAGAGAGAAATAAGCTAGAAAAGTTATTCAAAAATTTTAGCAGAACTTAGAGGAAATACATAGGACCCAGGACTTGGTGACTTCAAAAGCAGAACTATTTCTCATCTGTTTTCTGGCTCAGAAGAAAGAAATATTTTAAAGAAATTAAGAAAGAAATTTTAAAGCAAGAAATATTCTCCAGGTAAAGATCAAATCCAGGACAGTAAAACTAAGTAAAGATAAAGTCAAAGCTGCAAGTATCAATCCCCTTGGTGAGATCTCAGAAACATTTAATTAGTGTCCCATGGAGCCTATCAGATAGACACAAAATTTTAAATAGTGTAGTTAAACAACAGAGATTCTAATAATCTTAAAGATATTTGCACCATCCATAAGGAGATTTGCAGAGGGCCAAAGGAAGAGAAGATTTGTGGGTGTGACTCTTATCTAACAGAATAGATTCTAGTTTGATACACAAGAATGCCACAATGTTTTTAAAGGAATTATACCACCTTGGACTGAAAGAGTCAAAGACAGTATTAAATTTATAAGAGGGCTTTGGACAGCTAAACTAACACAGGAAGGATTCAGAATGAGAAACTAACTCAGCAGAAAACATAACTCTTTCTTATGGAAAATGAAGAATGACTAAGGTGGAATCAAGAGTCCAAACGTCAGAACTAAGGGCCACTAAGAATTATACCGAGGGTGCAAGAACAGGACTTATTCAAGGAACTGGCAACATATTCCCAACAGGATGTCACATCATTATGGAGCACTGACTGTTCCGTGCCCTCCCATTTTCTCCTTTTTTGAAAGGGCTTGTCTATACACGTTTGCCCTAGCATCTTACCAGTGTGTGTGTGTGTGTGTGTGTGTGTGTATGAGAGAGAGAGAGAGAGAGAGAGAGAGAGAGAGAGAGAGAGAGAGAGAGCAAGTAAGTTATTTTTTTCTATTCACAGGAGGACTTCAGGTTGAGAGGATACATACCTGAGGAATCAAACCCAGGAGGCTTATCCGCACCTGGCCCTGAGGTCTGCAGCCTTAAGCCTAAACCTGAGCCTAAGACATAATAGGATGAGTTTTGCAGGGACTGCGGAAGAGGTTTAGCACATGTGCATGTGTAAAGAATATAAACAATTCGTGACCACAGAGCAGACTATGGCAGATTAAAGATTGACTCTCTTCCCATTGATAAGTGAGGAGTCTGTGTCCCTCCCCTTGAATCTGATTGGATTCTGTGACTGTTTTGATCAATTGAATATAGCCAAAGTAAAGTTGCATTTGTTTCTGAATCTAGATTCTAAGAGATTGCCAACTCTCACTTCCCGTTTCTTGGAAGCCAGTTACCACTTGAGAAGTATGACTGTGCTGATGCACCACGGTGAGAAGCCCAACCCGGTGGGGTGGCCCTGGGGGATGAGGCATCCTGTGTGGGGAGAAAGAGGCCGAAGAGAACTGATGTGCCACATCTGAGTGGAAGAGTTTTCTTAGAAGTAGGTCATCCAGTCCTAGCCACCACAGCAATGCCTCATGGATCAGAAGCAAACCCTTCCTGAATTCATGATGAACAAAAATCATGGGGAAAATAGCCTGGTTGTTTTCAGTCACTGAGTTTGGGGTAGTTTATTACACAGCCAGAGGTAACCAGAACAACTTCTACTTTGAAGTCACTATTTAATCAAAAGCATTTGTTCTTTTCATTCATGGAAGTTGTTAGTTATACCAAATTTGACTCTGTCTGACCTTATGATTCTGGCCAACAGATGTGACAGAAGTGATAATGTCTCAGTTCTGAGCCTGGACCTCAAGAAGCTGTGTGCTTCTGTTCTTTCTCTTGGAAACTTTGGAGCCTGAGGACATTAGTCATCCCAGTTGACCCTCCAGCTGACCCTGCAGCTGGCCACAGACTTATGAGTAAGCCCAGCTGAGATCATCTGAGTCCAACCCAGAAGAGAAGAACCCACCCAGTTGGACACAACTAAACTGCTAACTCAAAGAGTCATGAACTAAAAATTGATTGTTGATTTAAGTTGTAAGTTTTAAAGTGGCTTGTTAAGCAGCAACAGCTAACTGGTACAACAGCCTTCTGTCTGATTTACTGCCAACCAGGAACAAAGTAAAGAAATATGGGTTGATCTGTCCAGTTTTAGGTAATTTGTTTACTTTCGTTTCTTTATAAATTTAAGGATGAAACTAATAAACTAGTTGCAGTATTTCTCTGTGGCAGGATACAATGGGACTATAGCAACACTGTGACATTCCTGACCAACATTCAAAACCTAAATCCAATTATACACAACATGAGGCACATCCAAATTGAGGGATATTCTTCAAAAGTGTCAAGGTTATAAAAGAAAAGGAAACATAGAGAAACTATTACAAGTTGAATAACACTAAAGACACACGAGAAAAATGCACATATAGTTCTGGACTGGGTCCTTTTATTATAAAGAGCACTTTTGGGACAACAGGTAAAATTTGAGTGAGAGTGTGGAGCGGATGGTGGTAGTGCGTCGGTGTCAATCTGCCAGGTCTGATGGTTGCATCGTGATTACGTAGGAAGTTCATTTGCTTATAGGAACTATGTATTACAATATTTGCAAGTTTGGGGACATTGTGTAGACCACTTAGTCTCAATGGTTCACTTTTTTAAAAGTTGAAAAGAAAGGAAATAGTTTAGGAAAAAATGTTAATGGTAGGGCAGTCCTGATCCTACAAGATAATAAAAAATAGGCACTTCCCACTTGAGTCAATAAGTTGTTCTTGATAATCAGACTTACTGCCCAAAAAGTGTTGCTTGGGATCCTGTTTCTCCATTAATTTAAGTTGGAAAAACTATAATATGTAATTGGTACATCAACCCAAAACACTCAAATTTAATTTCTCTGACATGGAACCAAATGCAGTAAAATGTCTATATATCAGAAACATTGTGTTAGTATATAACATGTTTAAACATCACTTTCTGGACAGCAGACAATAATATGGTTATTAACAAACTTTTGCTTTGTGTGTACCATCCCAAATATACCTCCCTGTGCTGTCATTTTTGGTGGGCTTTTCAAAATGGTCTACACATTTTGATATTGATATGATTATAATATCCTACTAATTTTATTAGATTCAAGACATTTGTTTTATTATTCTTTGTTAATTCAAGACTTATTCTATCTATAGTTTTGTTAAAAATATGGTATTGAATTTTAGGAAAAGGTATAAATTTTCCTATACAAAGAATGTTGAAAAATATTGTACTGAAAAAAAAAAAAAGCATGTTCAAAGAAGTTTGTGTAGTGTAATCCAAGAGGCATTCTAATAAAAACAAAGTTACCTGTGGAGACATATGGATTATGCCTATTTATTATAAAGTTACAATCATTTCAGCTATACATCTTAACCAGATAGCTAAGTAAGACAGGCTATATTGGGCCTCAAATGCAGGAATTATATATGTACTATACAAACTTATAATCAGCAAATGAATAAGATTATTGGCTAGCAATTGAGAAACCAATTTAGACTGTTACATAATTATGAACACTAATTCCAGATAACTTAGAGTATTAAACAGAAAATCTAGAAGGAAATGAAATTGAATTTGTTCATCTTATGCGAAGAGTTTCCTGAGTTTAGAAGCAACACCAGTCAATGGGGAAAATACAGAGGTTTGAGTATAGTGAAGTTTTAAAATTTTGTGTGTATTAGTTTAAAAGTAAAATGAATACTACAGCAAATAGGAGACCAAAGTATTCATTATAAAAGCTCTTATAAATCCATAAGAAAAAGATAAAGCACTGATAGATATGTGGGAAAGGACATAAAAAGGCAGTTTGTACGAGAAGAAATACATATAGTGAAACAGATTATAGAGAAAAAAATAACTTTGCTAGTATTTAAAGAAGTGAAAATCACAACTGGGAACTCTCATAGTTATTTATTAGATTAGAGAGATCACTAAAAATATCACAAAATCCAAAGGCATTAGGGTATGGTAGACTAACTGGATACTCTGCACTTAGTAGTGCCTGGATAAAACTACAGAACCCTTTAGAAAGTAATTTGCACACTGACCCAAGAGCTATAAACATTTTGGGATTCGCTATAGTTTTTGCACAAAAGGAGCCATCACAAGGCTGTTTAGCAGAAAAGCATGTCTGTGTCGAAGTGGGAGGACAGACTAAGTAGCTCATGGTTAAGTAAGCTATGGTGCCGACACTTTACCAACTAGTATGCAGTCATTAAAATAACTCTGAAAATAAACAAGAGTGGTGTTCCATGGTTTATTTTTTTAAGTAGAACACAGAATTGTATACCCTGTGTAATAACCCAACTTCATCACATAAGAAACAACACATAAAAATAAGTCATGAGTTTATAACCAGGATAACAGTAGATGTGAGAGGTGACGAGGTGATAAAAGATTCTTTAAAAAACCTTTTCTCTTTCTTTCCAAATTAAAAAAAAAACACACATTGCTTTTATAATTAAACAAAATAAAGAAAGAGGAGAGGAGAGATGATATTCTGATGCATGTAGGCAAATGGGAAATTTTTCCTATGCAATTATTGAAACAACCATCACCAGAAGTCCATGAAACGATCATAGAGATGCTGCTGACTGCACCCTGGAAAGCATAATTGGATCGCAGACCACTGTAAAATGCCAATATCCTACAAGGGGCTAATTACAACTTTAAATAAGACTGGTCATGTACCGACCTGCTCAAGGAGACTTTCCATACAGTCATAGCTGCTGTAACACATTACAAGGCTTTAAACACATCAAGTGCTTACTGGCCAGGAAAGAAGCCTGGCAGTTAGGCATTTTTGTTTATGTTCACCATAGACTGTGTCTATGTTTTTGTACTTATCATAAGGTTAAGGTCACAGTGTTTTTCCTTTATAATATTGATCTTAGAAGAAAAAAAATCAGCAGTACCATCATACAGCGGTTTTTAATGTAGGAGCAATCAGTAGATGTGAAGTACATTTGTTCTCTTTGTTTTTCGAAGATGATTTAAAAAGTTTGGATTGAATTTGTGCTGGTACTATTTTAAATCAAGGAAGCACATTGGTGATATCATTTTACTTGTAGTTTGCTGCTTCTTAGAGCAGACGATGTTTCAAGTGAATGTAATGTACAGTGCGGGTAACTACCCATTTAGCTTTACAATTCTATCAGTGAAATGCCAGGGGAGAGGAGAATATCTTGTTCTCTTTGAATTGTGTTTTTGCAACCTGAGATTCAAGTTCAGGTTTCTTGAAGCACCCTTGGGCATTGAATCTGAATTAATTACTGTGTCCAATTTCCTCCACCTAGTTCCTAAGACAAGTGCAAACAAGCTGGCAATGGTTACCCTCATGACCACTAGAGATCATATCAGAGGAAAGTTCAGAGTCGTACAGTGTTTCACGGGTAAGAATTTATCCATCGAGAAAGAACAAGGGGGAAATCAGGATGACACAAATTGGAAGTTATTGGATATACTTAATATCTTCTAGTTTAATTCACACCTTCCAGGTATGGGTTAAAAATACATCACAAAGATAATAATTGAAGGAGGTAGTTTCTTTGTTCACTCCCCTCCCTCCATATCTCCCTCTGTCCCTTCCCTTCCTTCCCCTCCTTTCTTCCGTTCTTCCTTCCTGCACTCTAGCTGGTACTGTCTGCAATGCAAAGGCAGGCCTCATGCCAGGTTGCATGTGTGCTCATTGGGTTGCCATCCATTGTTTATGACTCTTCATGACAGGTCTGAGAATTTCCCTCCGTGAAGAATGACTCACGAAAACAAGGCAGATCTAGGTCTTTTTGAAGTTCCTTTGAAGAGACTGGTACCAAGGTTCAAAATGTCATATTTCTTGTGATATAAAGTTCCCAGTAAATAATGAGTGGATTAAAGGAGTAATTTCATTATTTTTTCCTCTAAAAAGCAGACACTTGCTCTCAGATTGTCTTTTTGTCTTGGCTGTAATTCTCTATACAATCTATTAGTGAAACACTCCAAAGGCTGGTCCTAGGGGAAACAGAATAGAATAGCTTTTCTTTTTCTTTTTATTAGATACATTAAAGAAGAATTCCTTCCACTTTAATTTAAGTATTGGGGCAGAAATTTGAGAATGACTTTGAAAATCACCTATGAGGTGAAGAGAATGACATACTGAGTTTAATTTTGTATAAGGGAATATTTTTTAAAATAATAAGTACTACTATTAATAATAACAAACAATAAATGCCGCTACTTAGTAGTGGGGAAGTTAGGCCTTGAAAACAAATCTCTGGGTAATGTCTTTTTCTGCCACAAAACATTGTGTCTGTCAGTTGTGAGTTAATACAACATTTCTTTTTTCAAAAAATTAGAACAGATTCAAGATGGTTTCTATAGTAACTTAATCTTTGCTTGCACTCCAGTGTTATTTTCTTGAATCAGAGAGAAAGTTTTAGGCATTTGGCTAATATTCTGGGGAGCTGTGGCCAATCTCAGGTGTACCTATTGTTACGGAGTGGATTGTATCCCCCAAGAAGACCTGGTGAACTTCTAATCCCAGTACCTCAGAATGTGACCCTATTTGGAAATAGTCCTTACAGATGCAATTAGATGAGATGAAGGTGTGCCCCTAATCTGACTCATGTCTTTATATAAAAAAGAATGCCTTGTGAAAAGACAGAGACACACAAAGAAAGACAGCCATGTGACGATGTAATTGAGTTGGCTGCCATAAGCCAAGGAATGCCTGGGGCCACCAGAAGTGAGGAAGAGTCTAGGAAAGATGCCCCCATAGAGGCTTTGGAGGCAGCATGGCCCCAATAACACCTTGATTTCAAACTCCTACCCTCCAAAACTGTGAGATAATATATGTCTGCTCTTGTAACCCACCAATCTGTGCTATTTTGTAGTGGCAGCCCTGGGAAACTAACAAACCCAAAGAGAGATGCTGCGCTTGGGTGAGTGTCATTAAGTATTACGCATGAGATATCATTTCTGAAGAAAGAAAATGAAGAGAGAGAGAAAAACTCTTTTTTTTTTTTCAAGTCTGTACAGACGTTTGGGTTAGCTGACTATGAAATCTGTGAATGGCTATATACCTAAGAAGGTTATCACCAAGTCCCCAGTGTTCACTAAGGTCCTGATGTTTCACACTTGTAATCATGTCTTGATGAGGTTGTTTAGATGGCATAAATGACCACGGGGGCCAAGGCACTCAGGCAGTGACTCAGAGTCCGAGCCAGCAGTTGGCTTTCAAGATTTGCTCACAGAAAATCAAGAGTGGACCACTGTAGGGCAAATGACCCTTGCCTTAGCTCTGGCTTAAGGATTCTCAGTTGGAAGTGGGACTCGGGTATGGCCTTGGGATTCCTGGCTGTCCTTATGTTGTGAGAACGTGTCCTGGGCGGGGCAAGTGTTGGGATAAAGCACAGGACTGGCACATTGGTTCTGTTACGAGGTTAATGCTGGAAAGGCCTGTGGTGGGCTGCTGCTTACTGTGAGGGCTGGGTTACGTTCAGAAGGGTTCCGATGCTGTGCCGGGGCCCAGTGGACAAAGCCGGGACGGATGGACTCTCACTAGTGAACTCATAGAGGGCATGGAAATGAAGAATGTTGGAGCCTTGGCCTTGGATTTGCTGACCCTGGGCTAAGGCAGGCCTCCTATAGGCAAAATCAGTTGAAGATGGTAGCTTGAGAATTGCCCTTTCATAACTGAATAATCCAGGATGTTTAGCAGTTTGTTTCTGATTTAGATCCCAAGAGTCCTAGCCTAGGAACGATTCACACAGCCCAATAGTCACCTGGTGGCTTGTAGCAGTCAAAGTCCTGGGAGAAAGGACTTTCTCTAGCTAACTGAGGTGATTTTAGTAAAAGGACTATTTGGAAAGGTGTGGACAGGATTTAGAGAGAGCAACAAAATATGTGGCTTACGTCAGGCTGGTCAGAGCAGGGAACCCTTTCTACACTTCTGTGGGAAGGGTCACGGGAAGGGAGGAGTTACCAAAGCCAGGAGAGAGCTGCATGGACAAGCCTCTGGATAGGAACTGTGCATGCAAGAGAGGCCTGAAGGCAGAACAAAACCAGGAAAATTCACACCCAGCTTCACTCTTCTCCCTCCCTCCATCTCCTGCTAGTGACTCACCTTGGTTGAACCCAACCAGAAACAGGAAGGCAAGGGAGCCGGTGATATAATCCACACAGTGAGCCTTTGAGGGTACTGAGCAGAGTGGGCACAAGAGTCAAAGGACTTCCCAGCATATGGGAGGTAACCAGCACAGACATCTTTTAGCTAAGAACCTTAGATTGCAAGTGAGAAGCCCTCTCCTAATTTAATTGAAACAAAAAAAAAGGAGATTTATTAGAAGTCTCAGTGGAAAGTACGTGAGTTCATTTGAACCTCAGGAAAACTTAACTGGGGATTAAGCATTGCCATCTTGGGTTCTCATCTCTGCATTTTTCTTTATTTAAGCTTTATTCTCTTAAACCAGTTTCATCCATGAGCTTCTATGTCTGTACCTGCAATACCAAAGAGAGACTAAATCCTTTTGTTTTATCTCAGGACTGACAGGTGGTAGCAAAGGTCAGGAGAGCTAGAGTTATTAAGAAAGTTTTCAGGAGAGGAACAGGGAAGAGGAATGAGTCAGAAAAGCCTTGAAGGAAGAATGCAGGTGCCATTATCTCAGATCAAACAGAGGAGGGAAAGAACGGGAAGAGTCATTGGTGGGGGCAGGTGATGGGGAAGGCTAACATGGAAACTTTCCTGGGTGTTGGAATGTTCTATTTCTCACTTTGGGAGGTGGTTACCTCTGTGTGTGTGTGTGTGTGTGTGTGTGTGTGTGTGTGTGTGTATTAATGTATATACATACATATATACATAGTAATTGGGGTGTATGCTTTTCAATACACTTGTTCTACCTCAATAAAACATTCTCTTGAAAAATCCCAGATCTTCAAGCCTGGCAAAAGGATGCACTTTTCAGATGAAGGAAAGAAAAACTTCACAAGTAATAGCTACCATTTATAGATCCTCTTCATGTAATCAGGCATTTTGCATAATCTCTGATATTCATTCCAACTTGAAAGCCTGGTCTTTAAATAAGAAAGCCTTCTAAGAGGGTAATTAATCCAAGGACAAAGCTAGGAAGTGGTGGAGCAGGGATCAGAACCTGTTCCTTTTTTCGTTCCTCACAAATATATCTGTTCTGTCTAATCTGTGCCAGGTCCTACAGTGAACAAGCCCAAGTTCCTGCCCCAGTGGCCTAGCGGGAAGACAAGCAGCAAACAACTGAAGCAATGCATCAACAGGAGAGTTAGGACTGTGATAAATCAGTAAAGGGAATGGCCAAAAAAAAATGAAGAAGAAGAAGAAGGAGGAGGGGAAGGGGGGGAGGGAGAGGGAGAAGACCGACCCACCTAGATCCATTTGTGGGGAGTGGAGGGAGGAAGAGCTCCCCAAGGATAAGGTACCAATCCCAGAAAGGGGGAAGGATCCTGGGCAGAGAAAGAGAACAGATGTCTACCTCAGGAAAAACATAAAAGCAGGGATGAGGATGGGGAAATCGAGGAGCTGGAGGGGCGTTCTGTAGTGGCTCAGGCTGAGACGGTGGAAAAAGGGCAGGTTGGGCTTTACCTAGAAGCTGTAACTTTTGCTCAAATTATTCTCCTTCTTACTGCTATGGCAGATACCTTACTGACTATCTTTTAGATAGACAAAAATGGTGAAATCTCAGCCTGCGTCTGATCCAAAACTGGTTTTCCCATTCAATCATCATCCCTCCAGGCAGACTGTGGTCTGGGCAGCACAGTTCATTTGCTGTTCCTTGGGAATGATCCATGCTGCCATGTCCGGCCGACTCCTTTTCATGCATTTCCATCTGCCATGACCCTACTCATCATTCAAGACCCTGCTCAGACCTCACCATCTCCACCAGAACGTCCCTGCTCCCATCTGCACAAAGGAAGCTTTCTGTTCCCAGTTCTCCTTCTGTTACTGTCAGAGAGCTAGTTAAAAATTTATTGAGGTCAGCTTTCCATCAGACTTCTTTATCTATGTCAGCCTCCTTCACCAGAGAGTGAGATCTTAAAGGAGGGCCATGCCTTCTGTGAACACCCCCACACTCAGGCCCACACCCCCACGTACACTTGTGCCTGACACAGGGCCTGTACATGTTCAGATTGTTGGAAGAACTCTGGGAGCAGTAGGAAGGAATGGGGATTTGACTCCTGCCTTGCGCCCTTCTCTCCCACTTTGCGTTCTCCCAGTTGCTTTTCTTTCCTCCCATTTTTTTCTGCTCTGGCTTCTTTATTTGCTGGTTATAAATACGGTCAAATTGGGATATACTTCAGATTAGAGTTTGGCTTTCAAAAGCATGCAACTAAAACAGTGAGCTCCTAACAAGCTCCTAACGTGGTCAAACACGTGATGAATGTTGTAAAGCAAAAGCAACTGTATTTCCTTTTAGAAACTGATGTGCCTTATAAACACCAGGGTTGAAACCTTTTGGAGAATGATGTTTTTATAAGAACATTTAGAAAAGTTAATTTTAAAAAAGTTAATTATTAAGCCAAATTGGCCAAATATGCAAAGGTATGAAATATCATTTGCCTGTCCAAAGGGAGAGCTTGATCTGACCTCTGCAGCTGTTGCTACATTATAACCTTTTTGTTCAGAGATATTTTACTTTCCATTGGTTAACACTTGACTGTTAAGAAACAGAAGTAAAACTGTTCATAGTGCTGGTTGAGGGTCAATGGGCTTTCCTTCTTTCATTTCTGGTATTAACCACAGATGTTTTTAGCTGTACAAAGACTTTCTAAGTGACCCTTTCGGTTTCTATAGCTACTACTTTGTGGACTGAAATTTAACATTTTGTGCATTGGACAATTTGACTTTGTAACTCCCTGAGCACATTGTGAAAACAAAACAAAACAAAACAAAACAAAACAACACAACTTCACATCCTTATGAAGATATCTGCTGCAACCCAAGTAAGCAAAAAGTCTTGAGTTTTATGGCTACTAGTTGGTAAAACATCTATGTCAGGCCATAGTAATTAATTAAATGAAATGTATCTTCTCGGCACCATTTAAAAAATTTATCAGAAGAGGTTAAGGAGAGGACTTAAACTTTTCTGTTACTTCTAGAATGTCAAACAAGCAATCACACCTTCCTTCTCTTTTCTCCATCACATTAAAGAAGGAGATATGAAAAGGTAAGGAAGGGAGGAAGGAAAAAAGGAAAGAAAGAAGAAAAGAAGGAAGGTAGTCAAGAAAATCCAAACATTTTTAATAATAAAACAAGGAAATATTTAACAACTTCTCAAGAATGGATGCTATGTTTCTTAGATGAAAATCTTTAATTTAGCCAAGTAAACTAAAAATTGTTAACACTATTCTTCTTTTGGCACTAAACCTCTATCATGGCATTTTACTGAATCCACATTTCTATATTAATTACTATAATTTTTATACAGGTAAAATAGAACAACAGATGTGATGACGTTCAAGGAAAGTTAGGAAAGAGGCTATTTAGCATTTCCAGATTCAATAGCAGAAGGTATCAAGACAATAGAGAAAGATAGAAATGACAGCTGGGGTCACCAACTAAGTAAAAGAAGGGCTTGGGCAGAGGCGAGGGGGTGGAACATGCAAGATATGCTGGAGGAAGGGCAAGTAGACGACATCTCACTGGAGCTGAGGGTAGGTGGGAATTGGGAGAGGAGATTAGAGAACTTGTGTAGCACCTGGGCTTTACCCACCAAATGAAAGAGTCTGGAATTTATCCTTTTAGTAACAGGGATCACTTGGAAATTTGTAAGTAGAAGAGTGACATGATTAAAGCAATGTTTGAGCACCAATAATCTGGCCAGAGCATAGAATGTTTTGCAGGAGAAAAGACTGAAGAGGAGGTGAGACCATTGCACTGATCCCTCCATGAAGTAAGAGGACATGAATTGGAATGGAGGCAGTGGCATGGAATAAAAGGTATGATTATGGAAGACACCACAGAGTATGGATGTTCAGGACTTGCTGGTTAATAGACAGAGCATCAAAGATGACTTTGCAGTTTTAAGCCTGGGTAAGTGAGAAAATATGTAATGGAAGTAGGAGATCAAGAAAAGACCTGGTTTTAGGAAGAAGTTGATTAGTTCAAGTTTAGAAGAGAATTTACAGAGTGCTTCAGATAGAGGCAAATGATTCTAAGTATAGTTTGTACTTGGCACAAGGGAAGCTGGAAAACTTTTCAAGATTAGTAGTAATGGCCCCCTAAAAAGCTTCTGTACAGCAAAAGAAACCATCAATAAAATGAAAAGGAAACCCACTGACTATATGGGAGACCATATTTGCTAATGATATATATGATAAGGGGTTAATTTCCAAAATATATAAGGGACTTATATAACTCAATATGAGGGCAAACAATCCAATTAAAAAAATGGGCAAAGGACCTCAGTAGACATTTTGAAGAGGACATACAGATGGCCCATAGACAAATGAAAAGATGCTCAATGTCAATAATCATAAGAGAAATGCAAATTAAAACCACAATGAGATATGAGCTAACACTTGTCAAAATGGCCACCATCAATAAATCAATAAACAAGTGTTGGTGAGGATGTGAAGAAAAGGGAACCCTTGTGCACTGTTGGTGGGAATGTAGGTTGGTGCAGCCACTGTGCAAAACAGTATGGAGTTTCCTAAAAAAAATTATAAGTGGAGCTGCTTTTTGACCCAGTGATCTCACTTCTAGGAATGTATCCTAAGAATACCAAAACACCAATTTGACAGAATATGTGCACCCCTATGTTCATAGCAGCATTATTTACAATAGCCAAGATCTGGAAATAGCTCAAGTGCCCATCAGTAGATAAGTGGTTAAAAAATCTGTGGTACATTTACATAATAGAATACTATGCAGCTGTAAAAAAGAAGGAAATCTTTCCTTTTGTAACAGTGTGGATAGACCTGGAGATTATATACTAAGTGAAATAAGCCAGTCAGAGAAAGACAAATACCATATGATCCCACTTAAACATGGAATCTAATGAACAAAATTAACTGATGAACAAAATAGAAACAGAGGCATGGACACATGGGACACACTAACAGCTGTCACATGGGTGGGGGAGGGACTGAATAAAAGAATGTGAAAGGGTTAGCCAAAGAACATAAATATATGTTCTTTTGATGTTCATAAAAAACACAGACAACAACGTGGTGATGGCCAGAGGGAAGGGGTGGGGACAGGAGCTGAGTGGAGGCAGGCAAAGGGGGGAATTGAAAGGGGACATCTGTAATAGTGTCAACAATAAAAATAAATAAAAATAAAAAGAAGCAGCATACATAACTATGTATCATATACACTTTATACATGTCCCTTCAAACACACCAAGAAGCCTCATACTTCAGGGCCTTCATATTTGCTATTTTCTCTGCCTGGAATATTCTTCTCTCAGTTACTGTATGGTTCGTGTGTTCACTTCTTGTACGTTTTTGCTCAAATGTCATCACAGTATGACAGCCTTGTCCTGATTCCCCATCTAAAATAGCACCATCCCCCACTCTTTAGATCTTCTGCCTTCCTTCATTTTTCCCCACCTGACACATAATATACTTACGGGTCCATTTCTCTCTCCTGCCACTAGAACTTGTAAGTTTCATGAAAGAGCACCTTGTTTTTTCACTACCATATTCTCACTCCCTGGAACGGTGCCTGGTATAAGGCAGGTGCTCAGTAACTATTTCAATGAATGAATGATTGAGGCTAGAAACTTAAATACGCATTCTTAAGTCTGATGCTTAAAAAGACATTCTTAATCAGTAATTCAGTTCAACTCGGTAACTGTTACTGTTGGACTACACAAGAAATTATGAAAGCAAATAGCCTACTGTATTTAATTTTATTGCATTTAGCTACAAACTAGGCTTATATTTATGAACATTGTGACATGGGGGGCACATTTTCTTCATTTTTATTTACCCTTTTGATCCTAATTAACCTATTTTAAAATATGTTACTTCTTTCTCAGCAATGTTTTCTCTGCAAGCTAAATAAGACAAAATATCTGCCTCCTAGATGCAAATAATGAATCATAAAAGTGCACACCCAGGTCAGGTATAGCAAAAGCAGAGCTCTTCAAACACCCTAATATTTAATCTTTAAATGGATCTTCTAGTGGGCTTTTGACAACTGGATGATCAAAGTGCTTTATGAATTAATGTTTCTAGATCAATCCACTACTCATTCATGAATAATTCTATTAAAAATTATTTTTCTCATATCTAATGGGAAGTCCCAAGCCAACACAGTGAGAAAGCATACATCAAATATGGGAATTTGACATATCATATATTAGACACTAATCTTTGGCTTCTCTGCTAAGCCAGAGCACCCCCCAAAGTATAAATGCATTTATCATTCATGGGAGGTTGACAGTCAAAATGGGTATAAAAGGTATATGAACAAAGACCAGAATAATAAAGGGGGGCAGGCAGGGGAGGTGACAATGGTGATCCAAAATCTCCAGAGCAAATTGCATAGGTCATTGAAGAGTGGTTGGGCCCATAGGTTTTTTAAGCCATCCAAGCAAGATTTAAATTTTCTTCTTAAGTTACTGAAACATATGGCAGAATCTCTTGCAGCTCATTCTCAGGTAAGAACTATTACTGAAGTGCCTACAGAGAAGCCCCAAATGAAACAAACAAGAACCCTGGTCTGGGAAGTCAGAAAACCACTCCCCTGGCCTTGGGAAGTTATTTAACTTATCTGAGCCTAAGTCTCCCATCTGTTAAGTACAGATAATAATAATGTTCTATTATAGGTCTTGGTAAATATTAAATGAGATAATTTACATACATAAGTGCTAAGCTTCAGACTGGTGATTTACTAAGTACTCAGTAAGTTAATACCAATGATTACTTCTTTACATTCTTTTGCACTCTTACTCTTTCTCACTGCTTCTATTTCCCTTTCCTTTGTTTTTTCCCTCACTATGGAGTCCAGTTGTCATGATTATTTGTAAATATTTATTGAGCATCAATCAGTTACCCTTAAATAATAGTTCGCAAGTGTCAATACACATATAAATATTGACTGAGCAATCACCAGAAGCAATGGGCTGAGAGAGACTGTGTACTTGGTCCTTGCCCAGTGGGTAAACAACCACACAGCCAGGCAATGTGGGTTATTATCCCACAGTCTGGGGCAACATTGCCATTGGATTGCTGATGATGGCTGGCTTTAAGACCTGCGGTGTTTGGATCCTTAGCAAGCTTGTTCTCATTCGGGATCAAGAGGCTCTTGGGTAAATGCTTCCATGGCTGTGTGTGTGTGTGGGGGGGGGGGGGGGTCTCATTTCCCTGCCTCCTGGAGTCCCTGAATCCAGAGGAGCAGGCTCTGTGAACTCTGGGGCAATGACTTTCTCCTCAGGGCTGTTTTTGAGAATTGGGCAAATCTAGAAAAAGGCTATTCTGCCAGACATGTCTGGCTCAATTATAGCAAGTCAGGGAGCTATAGAAGCTGTTTCATGGAATCTCTCTGCTTTTTCCCTGCTTGTACCTTTCTCCCAGCTGGTCTGCTCCCCACCCCTTACCACACCTTTCATGAGACTACCACTTCCAGCCTCCAAGTCACTATATCTCAGTCATTCTGAGATTCTTAGTTTTCTGGAAGTGTCTTGTCTTCTTTGTTTTATTTATTAGAGACAGAGGAAGCAGCTCTTTAATAATTTTCTTGGCTTATCTTCGATTTATCTTCAAGACCCAGCCCAGGTGACACCTCTGGGCTATCTCTCTTCCTCCACATCTTACAGGTGCCCGTGCATTCCCACAGCCTCAGTGCTTGTAGCCATTGTGGGCCTCATCAGTCAGTACTAACTGCTGCAACTGCCCACTCTCCTGGAAGCACCTTAAGAGCAGAGACCAGATTAAAAAACCTCTGTGTCTTTAACACATAGTACAGGGCATTATGCTTGAAAGTGCTTAGCAAATGTTGGTGGAACAAATAACTAAGAACCTCTACTACTACCCTCTCTACTCTGTAAGCTGGTGACTGCTCTCCCCCAAAAGTTCTTAAAATAGTGTTGAAAATGTGTACACTTTCACTTGTCTCTTTTGGTATTGAATAGATTAACACTTATTTGGCAACATAAGTTTTGTAAGGAAACTTCAGTTCCTTGGAGGTAAGGGGCTGTGTACATTTTATTTTATTTTTAGGGGTTATGTATATTTTAAAATTCAATAATAACTTTGATCCATGGTTATTGACACATCTTTCTTTGTGTCCTGCTTATAGAGAAGACAGGTATCCTAAACTACTTAGGAAAGTAGTGTAGTTCTTTAAATTGATGTGGACCCTGGCTGGCAGCATCCGTGTGTCATGGCTGCGGCAAACAAATTCGCACGGACTACAGCAGTCCTGTGGAGAAAAAGGGACGGCATGGCCGCTCTCTTAGTGAGAGACAGGGCCCCGACCCCTGCCTGGACAGGCCTTTATTGCTTTTCTGGGTGTATTACATCTAGGATGGTCTTCATTTACTGTGGACAGCTTGCTGTGGGTGATTACCTTTTATAGATAACAAAGGAAAGAATGTTGCTAATTACTTCAAAGAGAAGGATGTTATAGATCAAGGGGAAAAGTGGTTGAACTGGTTACTCTCCGGGCTTGGGAGGTTTAGCACAGACTTTAGGAAGTTTAGAGATATGCAGTAAACATTTGCTGCCTCAATCCAGGGTGAGGGACTTTCAGCAAAAGCAAGTCTCAGAGCAGCCTAGGTACAAAGCAGGCCCAATTCCCCACGGGAGAACCTATCTGTGCGCGTGGGTCCTGTGTGCTGGACCTCGCTCCCCACTGGCTTTTCCAAGTGGGGGCTGGGCTACATTTCCCATGCCACGCGGAATGGTCCCTTATATTAAATGACTAAAATGATGACATATTATCCCACATTCTTGTCAGATGAAATAAAAGAGATATTCTGAAAGAGCAAACAAATAAACAAACAAAAAGAAACCCAAAACTAAAAACAACCATCAATTTGATTCACATAATCTCTACCTTCCAACAGGAGAGAACCAACTATTCTTTTTTAAAATAAGAATGTAGACTGCCAAATGTTTCTTTTTTCTTTCCTGCGATAATGTGTCCAGGAATCACATGCTACATTGCCTTAGCCAGCAATCACAGAAGGTAAGGAGGATACAGATTCAGAAATTGATCCAAAAAAAATTTGCTAGATATCTGTGGCTGTTTCACTTGACTCCTGAGAAAGGGAGGTCCTTGCTGAGTAATGGTTTACTGAACACAAACGGTTCTCTCTAAACAGGCTCTGCTGTGTCCCTTAATCTTCCTCAAAGTAAACTCTTCCACTTACCTTTGCTTCACGGTGAGTGCCCTTGGCATCGATAACTGGCCTTTCATGAATGACAATAGGTAGAGCTGAGGGATTCCAAGTATGACCTACTTTCCAACAATATCATCATCTAAGATTTGTCAAATAAATGGAGGAGAAAAGGTGTTAACAGCTTGAATTTTCTAGAAAGATTTAAAAATATGAGCATAAAAAAATGCAACGAAAACAGAATGGTTCAAAAGTTTCTTGCATCCCTGAGACACCTCCAAGAAAATGCTCTAGAAATGTCACCATAAGGAAAGACAACATTATTACTATCAGAAAAGTAACTTCTAAAGTAGGAGAAGAGCTTTGACCAGCTAGGATATGATATTGTTACTATATAGTTAGCTGATTATTAATAAGAAAGGCAGCAAAGGGAATTAGACACTGGGACTGTTCCTTTAACCAGGAAGCTACAGTTTCACACTACTTCCCAGGAACCACTGATCTGTACCCACAGATCATTAGGGAGAGAGACAAGACAAAAAAGGGGGAGGTAAGGACATGCAGAATAGTAGTAAAAGTGGCCCAGGGGGAGGTGCTCGACCATAGAGGCCTGTCAGTCCAACCTGAGAAAAGAATCTTTAGTCAGGGGTGGACCCATCAGAAGCCTGTGAAAACTTGGGGAGTTGACTAGTTATTTTGAAAAAGCTCCTGGTTACGATCCCAGTGGGAAAAAAAAAGAAGCTCTCTCTCTCTTTCTCCCTTGCTCGGGGACCCACTTTTGCCCCATTTGTTCACACATTCTCTCTCTCACCTGGGAACACACCCAACCATGTGGGTCCAGTAGCCTTGTGGGCCAGCAGCAGATTGTGCAGGCTCCGAGAACTAAGCTTTAACATAAAACAGAAACTCTGGACACTGGCCTTTGTTTTGGCCTTGTCGAAAACATGGCAGGACAGAGGGAGACTGGAAATTGGAAACCCAGGGGCAGCCTTCCTGAATAAACCCTACCACACCACAATCTCCCATGTGTGGGTCCTTGGAATACTTTCCTCGCAATCTCATGAAAGCATCTGATTTCCACCAGCGATAGTATGATTGCCGTGAGAAAATGTATGGACTTGGTGGTAACAGACCAAGTTTACCTCCTTCTCCCTTACTTAGTAGCTATGTAATTTTGGGCAAATTACTTATCCCTACTATTTTTTATTTGGATTCCTGACAGCCTCATGATTTTATTGTTTATTCATTCAAGTAATTAATAAATGTTTACTTATTGAACAATTACTAGAAACTAGATACTACACTGAGTGATAGGAACTCAACAATAAAATACAATGATTTCCTTCAAGGATTTCATCATATAGGAGCAGAGACAGTTGAATAAATGAAATAATTGCAGTATTGTATGTGATAACTGCCTTGATACTGGTAAGTTCAAGGTAGTACAAAGGAGAAAGTGATTGGTTCCACTTAGGACAATCAAAGAAGGCTTTGAAGAAGAGATGAAGTTTAAGCATCCGTTAATGTCTAACAGACAAGCAGAGGCAATGAACAGAAAGTTGTGAAAAAACAAAAGCGACAGAATTCTCAATGGCCTGACTAGAAAATTAGATACTTGGCTCAGCATATCATTTTGAATGAACACATAGACCATAGCAATACTTTTTAAGACCCCCATCACTTTTCCATTTTTTTCCTTCTCATCACAAACTGCTCCTCCAGCCTTCCTACATGTCCCGAAAAACCTGCCTCCAGTCCTAGCCCCACATCTCCTATTGTTATCTCCCTTCCAATTCCTCCTTATTCTACACCATAATGTGGACAAAAAAGGGGCCACATATCAAACCTGCCAAGCTCAGGGGAAGCCTGCATGGCAGGCCTTACAAACTCAGAGAGCTAAATTAACCACATGGGATGGTTTGAAATGAAAACTTTCTAACTAAAAGCAAGTCATGGTGGGTAGTTATGTCCAAGGCACTCAGTATCTTCTTTGACAGTCATCAATCTGAGCCTTAACTGAACCTGTCTATTGTCTTTTTGCATCTGTGATAACATACCTTTGGAATTTCCAGGTAATTTCCCTTTTCTAGACCCCTCAGGGCACAATCTCCTACCAGAGCAAGAGACCACAGTACCCCTTATTGTTACCATGTTAACTTTTAACTATTAACTATCCCATACCCACCAAAGTAAAACAGTATGTGTCTATTTAGTTTACTTTTTATCCAGTCCCAGAGATTTGCTCACTTTATCTTCTCCTGCTTCCCTAATCTGTGACCAGCGGATTTCACATAACTCCCTTATATCATCTCCTTTGATTCTAATGCAGAAAATAAGGTGCAAAACTGCCATTCACTGGAGCATTTTCTCAGTCTATTGAGGTTTTGCTCCCTGGCAATTGTCATCAGTTCTGTTCAAATAAACTCATAACATTTCTCTACAGGTCTGGATGTTTTCTTATATTGACAATAAAATCCCCAAAGGTGAATCTGGTAAGGGAGGAAGAGGCTTCTCTGGAAGGTGGGAGAGGAGAAGAAATGAAACCTGCAAAGTCAGGATCCTTTTAAAGGCCAGGAGGAAGGGAAAGGTTGGAAGGACTCATGTATTAATAATTTTGTTCTTGTTATAATAGACTCAAAACCCAGGCCAATCATCTAAATAAGTCATGTGTGCGAAGAGGCTTAGCAGAAAGTATGGATCCTTGTTGCAGAGAGTGAGATGGAAACAAAACAAGAGAAGAAAGTTCTAAGCAGTGGGTGAAAAGTGTTGCCTAGAGAAGTTCCCTGGGCTGCAGGAAATCGCTGCAGCAACTTGTATAGGTTTTAGTGGTCTCTGGCACGGGGAGAAAAGAGCCATTAAAGGTCCTGGTAAGGCATGGGCATCACTGGAAGAAGGTATACAGTGAGAAGAAAACAAGAGTCAGGACAGAAGCTGAGGTAGCTGGTCAAGGGAGAAAGTCAATGAAGGATTCTGATGAGAATCTGCCAGCAAGTGGAAGAGAACCAGGCACTGTCCTGAAAATCAGGAAGCATTTTTCTAGGAGACAGTGTCAAATGTCCCATAGTAATCAAGTTGATAAGGAGCAAAAAGTATCCACTGAATTTGGTAATTAGAAGGTCACTGGTAATTTTAACAAAAGCATCTGTAGTGATATTGGCAAAAGCAAACTGCAGTGTGTTCAGAGACAGTGAAAGAAGAGAAACTGGAGACATGTGGACAACCGTCCTGAGAAGCCTGTCTGAGGAGAGAAGACAGGACAATAGCTAGAGGAGTTTGTCCCCCCCCTTTCCTTTCCTTTTCTTCCTTCCTTCCTGATGGACAAGATTTGCATCTCTTTGAAGGTAGTTGGATAGGATCTTGTATAATAGAGCCTAGAAGTCCAGAAAGGAAGTAATGGAGAATTTGTTGTGGGGGAGATGAATGGAGTGATTTACCTGGAAAAAGAGAAGAAATGTCCCTTCCGAGAGTTGAGGGAAGTGAGGAAAGTCTGGTACAGGAAAGTTTTAGTGGGAAGGCAGAAGGCGGTCAGTCAGTGAGTTGAGAGAGTTTCTGTCTGCTAGCCTTCAAGTTCTCTGCCAGGGAGGTGGTAAAGTAACCTGCCGAGAGTCAGGTAAGGAGGCAGGAGTTAGTAGGGGGACATGGAGAGATGTTTGGAATAGTGATAGCAGAGAATGAGAGAGGGCAACAAGATAAATGGCCCAAAGGGCACATGTGGGTAGGACCATGTGCTGCAGACACCTAGGACATTTGGGACTCACAGCATATTTCCCCCTGCTGCACCTGGATGAGGTACAGAGACCCTACTATGAGCTGTATTCAGGAATGGAATATTGAGGCAGGTAAAGCATTCAAAAAATATCTTCTCCCTCACTAGAAAGTGCAGCTTGTAGCATAAAAAAGCATGCAGTTGTGACTTTCCAGTAGAAAGAAATATTTCCATTTGGTGTAGTTAATGTCAAGGCCATGAAGGTCTTTTAGAATTGTTGGTTTCGAGTTTGGGGAGAAAAGATAAACGTCAAAATATCAGGTGGTGCCGCTTGGTTATTGGACCTGGATCTATGACTGCTCTTATCTTGAGAACAAAGCAGGAGTAATCAATTCACCTTTGCCCTGCCCCACTCAAGGAAGACAGTAGAATTCCAACAGAACTAGTCATCTTGTCTTGCAGACAACCTTCCATGTCCCAGAAAGTAGTAGGACAGTGACTTTGGGGCACATGATCACAAAGTGTCAGCACACAAGATTATTTCTTACATTTACTGCATGAAGTCAAAAATACTTCTTTCTTAGAAAAGAGATCTGAATCCAGATTAGGCAGAAGTGAACTTAAGCAAGAGACAGAAGCAGCCAATTTGTTCTCTTTTACCTGGCTGAGAAAGTAAATCAATATTCCAGCAGATAGCAGTCAAAGCAGGAAAGGTAAGTCAGGAAGAACACCCAAAGATTAATGGGGGAAGTCACAGCACTGCCACTCTTTGAAACTGCAGTCTCTGTGTAATATTTCAGAATGAAATTCACCCCTGAGCCAGGACCTATCTTATGGCATTAATTTTGGTAGGGCCCGGGCGCACAGTTCACGAGTGTGGGTGTGAATGTGAGTGTCCCAAATCCCAGCCTATTCTTCCCTACAGATTCAGAGACGTAGGGGAAAGGGCAAGGAAAAGAAGCTAACATTTGTTGGATCCTTCCTATGTGCTAAGAACTCACTTTTTCTCATTTAATTCATGTGTAAACCCTATGTCATAGACGTGATTTGCATCATTTCACAGGGGAAAGAATCTGGGGCCCAGAGCAGTATGAAAACTTGCTCAAGTTTGTACATGGAGACTGTGCACTAAATCAGAAGAGATCATGGAGACAGGCAGAAGTGCTTTGGTGTCTTGAGTTGGACGCTAGCCCTGTGACTGGGGGAACTAGTTAAGCATTTTAGTGTCTGTGATGGTCAGTTTTATGTGTAGTTGTAGGCTACAGTCTCTATTTAAAATATTTTTTTATCCTCACCTGAGTATATATTTATTGATTTTAGAGATAGAGGAAGAGGGGCAGACAGAGAAAAAAAGAGAAACATTGACTGGTTGCCTTCCATATGTGCCCCGACTGGGGATCAAATCTGCAACCTAGTTCTGTGCCCTGACTAGAGATAGCATCCACAGCCTTTTGGTATATGGGACAGGACGATGCTCCAACCAATTGAGCCACCAGACAGAGCTAGGCTATAGTCTCTAATTATCCAATCAGATACTCTTCTAGGTTTTGCAGATGTGATTAAAGTCCATAATCAGTCAACTTTAAGTGAGCAGACTTGATAATCTGTGTGGGCCTGATTCAATCAGCTGAAAGTAGAGCTGAGGCTTCTTTGGAAAAGAAGAAATTCTGTGGACTGCAGCTTCACTGTGTCCCAAATCCCAGCCTATCCTTCCCTACAGATTCAGAGTTTCCTGGTCTGTGCCCACAATAAATTGCATCAAATCGCTTAATATACTTGTATGTCTCCTACTTGTTCTGTTTCTCAGAGGGAACCCTGACTGATACTGTACCTCCCTCAGATGGTTGTGAATTTTAAGTGAAGTAGTATATTACCAATGGGAAGCATATGACACAGTGCCAGAAACACTTTTAAAAAGAGTTTAAAAAATGGTAGTTGTTATTATGATGACTTGGCAAACACCAGGTTGAGCCTATATCTAGTTGACTGTATCTAGTTGACCTGCCTCTTCAACCAACAACTTGGTCAAGATCTGCAATTTTTGTTCTGGGCTCTCTCACTAAATTCAATGTGACCTTGAGTAAGTCACAACCTCTAAGTGCCTTTGTTTCCTTTCTGTAAAATGACAGGCTATGCAGCAAATGATTTTTTTATAAGCTTTGATGTTCTCTGGGACAGTTTTGACCTAATTTATTAGATTTTTTATTAGGCCTGGTCTATTTCCTCCAGCCACCAGACAAGATCTATTCCATTACTGATACATTCAAAGCTGCTCCTACACAAATGGCCCTGTAATGACTCTGTGGTTTATGGTCTGAGAATGCAAACTAAGTTTAATATTAACCTGAGCAAAGCATTCCTGTTGTTTTAGTAAGTAGTTGTAGAGCTTCTGCTCTACCCCAGCCTACAGGCCATGGGGAATGTAAAAAGAGCATTAAAATTGGTCCCTGCCTTGAAGGAGCATAGGTAGACATCTAAAAAAAATTAACTACTACTATGAGGGATTATATAATTAACTACAGGCACTAGAGCACTTGAAAGAAAGGGAACAATAAGGACATTTGGGCTGGAATGATCAGAAAGGCTTAATACAAGAGGCAGGGAGGGATTTAGATAGATGAGGTGTCTATGTAAGAGATAAGAAAGAAGATAAATCTTCTGCTCTTGCTGCTTATCATGCATTCCAAAATTAAATAGGTGGGATTTGGGGGGCTATATACAATGCTGCTTGCCTTTGTTGGCACAGAAGATGGAAAAGTAGATGCTTCATAACTTCAGAATGTCCTTCCTATTCCCTCTGGAGTGTTCTGTGCAAGGATGAATGGACAACAGGTGCACTAGCTTGCACACATTTACACATGCGCACCTGAAGACACCATGACAATCCCCACCATCCACGCATTTGGGGAGTCCCCACAGGAGATTAAGTTCCATTAAGGTGGAGTTCTCACTTCTCTTGTCCATTGTATAAATATTTATGAAATGAATCAAAGAAATCATCGCTCTCAAGAATATAGGAGACCTAAAGGAGAAGTTTCCTTATCTGAAGCATTCAATGGCATTAAAACCTTAAAATGGTAATGGTTATACTTAAGAAATTCTTTCATTTTTAATGTCAGCTCAGTCTGACTCCCTGATCCCACTCCCTGCAAAATATTGCTTCAGCCCTACTGGCAGGCCTCTTATCCAAAGAGCCATTGACAGAACCACTGCCAAAAACTTGCTGGAGCTGAACAAAAAACCACTGGGTGTGGGTAGAAGAAAAGTTATGGATGAATGACAAGCAAACATCAGAAGGATTAATCTTACAAGCTCACCTTTGAGATCAGATAAAGACAGCTTGACTTTTTAAAGATAATATTCATTTGTATCAGTATAATAAACTTCTCTTAGCAACATTGATAGTTATCTGTAAAGGGCAGAGATCAAAAAAAGCCCTATTAACAGTGAAATTTAAATTGTTCACTAATCTTACTTCAGTTTACTGCCTCTTTCATAAGGATCTTTTGCTAAATGAGTCTAAAAAAATACTTGGTGATGTGTGTAAACAAGCCAGAAATTCTCAAGACTGTGGTCTAATAAAAGCAAATAAACATGGTTTACAAAATAATTCAGTACACTGAAAGAGGCAGTGTTTGGGGCATAAATATAGGTTTCTACAAACAAGAAGTTAATAATCATAAGTCAAAATTCATAAGGATCACTATAAGGACTGGAAATGGAAAAATATCCTGTAGATTCAGAAACATCTCCTACTCTATTGCAAAACAATTCTGTCCATAAATTAATACCATTTGTATACCAACAAATTTTTGCAACGTTTATTGAGGTCCAACTATGTGCAATGAATAGTTCTCAAAACATACTGCATCCAGTCAATGCATCCAGTCATTACATATTTACCGCGGACTAGACTACGAGTAGTCTGGGAAATGTAATATACTTGTGCTGTTTTTGCCTGTCCAGCCTCTATATAGCCCCCTTCTGCTATAAACAACACCTGAATTTTCCTTTGGAGAGCCACTCTCCCCCACTCCATGCCATATGTTTCTGTGGAATTAACGCCACCCTCCTAGTTCCAATGGTATTCAGGTGATCGTGACCAGTTTGACTGTCCATTGGCCACGAAGACTAATTTAGAGATAGGCACAAATATAAACCAAAACAGATGGGTTTGGTGTTATAAACCAGCCCAATGAGACTAAATTCTGTATTTTTGTTAGAAAAACTTGGGCAAGAGAAGTCCTCTTTCTACAGATTGCACGCTGTAAGGGTGAAGGGCCTGTTTAGAAAGACACCAACGCAGAAGACGGAGAGTCTCAGTGATGGGGCTGGGTACGTGCCCCTTACCCCGGATCTTCCCTCTCCTCCTCTCTGCCGGCTGACTAAAAATGGACACCGTTAACCTGTCTTCCTCTCTGGCTTCCAGGTGGGAGTACTGTCAGATCAGACACATTAGATGACTTATTCCCCAATTCCTTTCTATGGGGTCTCCTTCAGGCTGATTGCCTCTCTACTGAAGGCTACAGCTCCTGTCAGGAGACTGCTGCCACAGCTTTCTGTCTTCAGGTTCCACTAACCACTCTTGCTTTACTCCTTCATGCCTAGAGATGGTGACAATGTCCCACTGTTACTCGCTCTGGTACTTCAATATCCCCCGTAATCTTCCTGAACTCTCCCCTTACCATAAGTAGTCCTCTTCAAAAAGCCTAATTAGGTGGAGCAATTCCATTTCCTGCCAGGACCCTAACAGATAAAATGACCTTACTTGAGTTCTGGATCCAGACATGCCTAAAAAAAACATGCCTGGATCCAGACACTTCCAACTTTTTCAGTTACTTGAGCCAATAAATTGCCTTTTTCCTAAAGACTGTTTGAATTGGGTTTTCTGCCACTTACAAGAGAGTCCTAATACAGTTTGTCAGGTTCTTTTGACTGCATAGGCTCACACAAGACACTTTTAAAAAGGGAGGGGACACTGTTATAAACTGAATTGGCTCTCCTCCTCAAAGTCATAAGTTGAAGTCCTAACCCCCAATATATCAGAATTTGGTTATATTTGGAGGTGGGTCTTTAAAGAAGTAATTAAGTTGAAGTTAGCATGGAGCCTAATCCAATCTGACTGGTATTCTTATGGGGAGAGGAGGTAAGGACACCCATGCACAGAGGGAAGAGACTTGGTGAGAAGATGTTCAATGATGATCCAAAGAGAAGCCAACCCTGCCAATACCTTGATATCAGTCTTCTAGCCTCTAGAATTGTGAGGAAATAAATGTCTGCTGTTTAATCCACTTAATCTGTGGTACTTTGTTGTGGGAGCCCCAGCAAACTGATACAGCTATCTATAAACTAGAACTGAGAGAGGTACTTCTAGGGGCCAATGACCATCTCCAGCTCCCTGAGCCAGCATGCCCTCTCAACTATGGTATCTATGTCTCTCTGTAAATTGGTTCCATTTACCTCTATTACTCACTGGCCAGTCCTTCCATATTTCTCAATGCGAACTAGCCAGGCTAGCTAAGTACAATTGATACTATTGGGATGAGACCTTTGCACTCCATCATCTCATGGGCTTCTGGCCAGCAATGGATAAGCTGCCTTTGGATTATATACCTTGTCTGGTTCCAACAGAGGCTGTCATGTATAGGAAAAAATTACATGCTGGTTCTCTGCATAGACAGCAGTGGGAGGGTGAGTTCCAGGGAGAGAGAGAGGCTGGATAAAGCTAGCATTTGACAAGTCCAGCATTTGGTCTAATGGGCTAGTGGCATTAATAATTACATGAAAACAGCAATACTAATACACACTGCTCAGATTTGACTTCAATTTTTACTACTGTAGCCAATCCTCATTTCAGTTACTTATAAGGCTCACTTTCTTGCCCTTGAGTTTTATGAGATATCCCAGAATCCTTACAACAACTACAGTATTTTGCTTGAGTAAGTTTGATGTGTTTGTTACTTGAAAACAAGACAAAACAAAAAAGACTTGATTAAAATCTTTTCAAAATAGAACAGCAATTTTGTCCCAGAAAAATAGATCTGCTTATGAGTAAACATGACTTTTATGGACTATTCTTAACACTGCCATCAGCTTTGGGGCACTAGGGTCCTTGCACCTCTTCGTGTACAATAAGAAAAATGGAAGGAGTGCTGAAGAATGTCTTCTACCTCCCAGCAATGCTGTCAGAGACTTGTATTTTCATTTTTTGCAGGAAGCCTCATTGCTTATTAGAGAATATTTGTCAAGTGCCTATACTGTGCCAGGCACTGTGCTGCCACTGGAGATATAATGATAAATAAGGCAATTTATAGCTGCATGTCTTTGGGCAAGTCACTGCCACTCACAAAGCCTCAGTTTCCCCAACTGGAAAATTGGGATGATAACTGGAATTATACTTGTTTTCTCTTTTGCACTGTTCACATCCAATCAGTTGACAAGTTCTGTTGATTCTACCACCGAATTATTTATTTTCACTATCTCCTTTGCAAACACCCTAGTCCAAGCCATCCTGGTTGCCCAATACCTTAATATATTCTCTGGGAGCAGGGAGGGGTTAGGAGTGAAAGGCAATAGTACTGGCGGTGACTCCAGATGATTCCAAGGTCAAAGAAACTAACACAATCCACACTCTGCCTCCGCCCCTCCCACTACTCCTGTCCTTCCCTCTGCTTGCTCCACCCACACTGGCCTTCTGGCTGCTCCTTGAACACGGAAAGGTCAGTCATCACTCAGGGCCTGTGTGCCATTTGTTCCCTCTGCCTGAAAGTTTTTTTTCCCCAGATTGTCACTGGGCTGCCTTCCTCTAATCCTGCAGTTCTCAGCACTTATAGCTACCTTTCTGTTCTTTTTAAATTACATTTATTGGGGTGACATTGGTTCACAAAAACCTACAGGTTTCAGGTAATAGCTCAACAAAACATCATCTGCATACTTCATTACAGGCCCATCACACCCAGCAAAGTCTTTTTCCATTGCAGCTTCCCCCACTTCCCGCCCCTCCACCTTACCAGATAATCTTAAGAAGCTATTTTGTGAGGTCATTTACTCTTATCCCAGAAATCCTAAAGAAGAAAATTATTTCCAATTTCCTTAAATGTTGTTGTTTTTTCCTTCTCCACTGACTTTTCTTTCCTTACTTAGTTCCTGATACCACAGACCCGGGATCTAGTGGGTGCAGGACTTAAGTTTCACAATTTGTGGGGCTAAGACCATGTGTCCGGCAGTTTGAATACATTTCTGTCGGTAGCCATTTCCCCTCTGGGGAGGTCTGGTGTGGTGCCAGAGGTGTGGGCCTGGGGTGAGGCAATCTTGCAGGACACTTAGGCTTTCATTCCTACTCTGCTGCCTAGTAGGCTTGTCCAACAGGATGGCTAGGGCCATTTCTCTTGAATCTGGGAGCCTGGAGGCATGGGAGTCTGAATGGGTGGGGGAAGTTTGACCCTTTGCTAAAGCTGAATATTTGGGGGAAAATGGAGGCACACATGGAAAGCTACCTTTTGTTTACTAGAGGCAAAGTATAAAAACATCTAGAGATTTAAGTCAAGAGAGCCACAAGATCAGATTTTCACCCTAGAAAGTTCACTGTGGATCAATGTGAATGGAGAGTAGTTTGGAGGTGGGTAGGCTAGAGGTAGAGCCAGGCTCAGAAGCTGGCACAGAAAGCCAGGCTAGAGGTGATAATGGCCCCAAGGAACTGGAGCCAGTGGGGATGAGGAGAGGAGGGCACTGAGGAAAATGTAGGGGTTACAAATGGGGCCAGGGCCTGCAGTTCACTACCTCAGGAGCAGTGGTGGGAAGGTACATCTGGGGTGCCATGACCCTCGGCTTTGATGCTGAGGAATGAGATGGGACGAGCCTGCGCAACTCTGCCTTCAGTTCTTCTCCCTGCCCAGGGCTGGGAGAGAACTTGGAGACCTAGCAGGACATTGTAAGTTCCTTAAAAAGGCAAAAGGGTCACCCCCTCTTAGAAGAGAGCTATAAAAGAGAACTCTGGTCTGTAGCAGAAGTGGCAGGGCTGGAAAGAAATCTCTGGTGTGGGCACAACTGGTGAAGAGCAAGACAGCAACTCATGGGGAGCGCTGAGGACCATTCACGAGTGAGGTGACAAGTCTTTGCACTGTCCTCAGAAACTAGGTCTAGATGCAGCTCCAGCTCCTCAGAAATTAGGTACTGAAGAAACCCAGCACCAGCTGGTTTTTTAGAGAAAGAAGCTATTTCAGGGAGATGAAAGGCATGAAAGGAGGGGTTAGAACTGTGAGTGGCAGCATATAAAAAATATACGCTGACAATACTTTTTATATGCAGCATATAAAAAATATAATACATGACAATACTACAGAACCATATTTGCATCCCTCTCTTTCTACTCCCCCTACATTTTAGTGACCACCTAAATGGTAAATAGCGAAGGGCAACCCTTTGTCTGGTGAGGTAAACGGTAGTATTGTCATGTATTTGCTCTCTTTTCTCCCTTCATTGACTTGGTCTGCTGTGTGAGTGGCTTTGGCCAATAAAATGTGAGCAGAGGTTAAAATCTGCTTGTGTGATTTGGCCTGGCCTTTCCCATGGCCTTCCGCCTGTACAAAGAGCCCTCTTCCATCAGCCTGGGCCTGGGGTGAGAGCAGAGAAGCAGACCTGACCCCCTGCAGGCTGGAGCAGAGCCACTGCAGGCAGCCTCAGAGCCATGAGCAAGATGTCTTTGTTTCATTAGTCACAGAGATCTGGTGGTTGTTTATTACATAGCATTACTGAAGCAAAAGCTGCCTAATATAGTAATTCGTTCTTCAAATGTGGTGCTGCTGTGATAAAAACTTAAAATATGTGTCCATGGTCTTGGAACTGAACAGCAGGCAGCAAGAAAGTGTTGAAGACTGGAAAAACGATGATTCATGTTATCTAGTAGCAAATATTTGGTAAAACTGTCCTCTGTGATAACCTGAAGACAAAAATACACCCTTGAACATGTTGTTTTAGTGACGAGATTTCAAGAGACTTACCAGCATGAGTTGGTTACTGACTTCGTTAACGTCTTTCAAAAAAGAATTGGCCTGCTTGAAAGGCAGTGGTGAAAGAGTAGAGTGACTCCAGAAATTCTGGGACTTGCAAATTTGAAAAATAGAACTATTTCTCATCTTCAAATAGAAAAAGAAAAAAACCCAAGATATGTTTAAGGCCACAAAGGCTGGTTAAGATGTTAAGTAAGACCCAGTCTCCAGACAAAGATCAAGTAAAATACCCATCAGACTCTATGGGTAGCCTTTGAATGGATTGAGGTGGCACCCAGTAAATTTTTTATCTGGACAAAATGTCAGAGACAGAGAGAGAGAGAGAGAGAGAGAGAGAGAGAGAGAGAAGTAGGTTCTACAAAGCCTGATAAGTTCTATCTGTAATTAAGTTTGGAAAAAGAGAGGCATGACTTGGAAATTATTGTGGATATGGCTCTTGTCTCAGGAGTTAATTGAATCACAAAAATATATAAAAATAGTTTTAAGAGAAATTTAAATCCCAAAGCATCTTGGCCTGGAATAAAAAAGTTGTGATTTTTTTTTTCTAAATGAGACTATGACTCTTTGTGCCATACAAAAAGATCTTAGGATATAATAATGTATTAATATTTGTTCATGAATTGTGACAAGTGTACTACAATAATGTAAGATGTTAATAATAAAAGAAACTAGGTATTAGATATATAAGAACACTTGTACTATCTTAGCAACTTTTGAGTAAATCTAAAATTATTCTCCATTAAAATTTTATTTAAACAAAGAAGAAACCTTAGGGTCCCCAATATTCTGCATGCAGGTAGCAGGATGAGAAAGCTGCTCAGCTGCCAGGGAGAACATATTCTCTTTCAGATGTGGCCAAGAAAAATCATGGAAAATTATCACCCAGAAGGTAGAGCCAAGAGCCATGAGAACAATGGTAAGGAGAGGTATTCCCAGGGAACAGAAGTGGAGCCTAATCAAGGGAATCTACCTCCAGTTTGGGTCCCTTCTGCAATGGACTGTTTATTTTTGTTTCTAGGTCTACTAGGGTATGTTGAGTGGGGTTACTGTTTAACAAATACTGTCTTCCCTTCTCACCTATATGAAGAGTTTCTTACCCTCCGCATTGTGGTTGCTCTGGCCCTATGAGTTGTTTTGACCAAAGAATGTGAGCGAAAGCTTTGAATGTGCTTGCACCATTTGACTTGACCTCTCAGACTTTTGCATTCCCACCTTCTACATTAAGAATAATTTGGCCCAGGAGCTAATGTTCTTTCAACCTGGGTCCCAGAATGAAGAACTCATGGAACATGCCTGAACCTGACCCACAGCTAAGAGCAGCGCTGCTGCAGCTGCCCAGTCAACCCCAAAGGCAAGATGTAAATGTTTTGTTACTACAAACCGCTGAGAGCTTTTGGTACACAGCCAAAGCTGATTAATACATCTGGCAAAGTTTCCCAAGGAACTGAGGAATGGCTCTTAACGGTATTTGAGGTGGGGGAGTGGGTGACGAGAAAGTTCCAGGGCCTCTCCAAATAATGATCAGCTCTATCTCCAGAATCAGGTTAGAGTATTTCAAACATTGTATCTGCAAGAGACACTAGAAATGTTCTTCGATGACTAGAGCTCAGAATGTTATATCAGACTTCAAAAGTTTGTGATACTATTAAAACCCAGACAAAATCCTGTAAATAAGCTCCTTGGGAATGAGATTTAGATATGGAATGCTAATGAATATTAGAACCTCTAAGATAATTTTTATGCAGAATACACAAATTGGAATGACACAATCTCGACTGTATTTTTCTGATAAAAATCTTGGAGGTAATTATTACAACGGGCATTTGAAATAAAAAATTAACTGCTATATTTATAGAACAAGATTAAAAAATCATTTGTACATTTTTTGAGCTTGTACCTTGTTAAGACAAATACAGGTAGAATTAAAACTCTTATTGCAAAATTATTTGAGTTCACCAACAATGGCTTAATTAATAATAATAGTGATATTTATTTTGTCCTTATATAGACTTTATATATTTAATTTCATGCTAAGCAAGATTTGATACAAGAAAATTACCAACATAACAAAAAATTCAGATTATCACAGAGTTTGTTTTAATGGGAATAGACCAATGTTCAATGACTGCAAACCACTTTAACAGGTTTTACTTGTTTATCTGAAAGAAATTTTTAAAAAGACATTTATGTTTTCATTTTTCCTGGCATTAAATAGGAACAATCTCACCACAGTTCTACTTTACAAAACTACAAGGAAGGAACACTCAACTTGATGTTCATGTGAAATATAATTACCCACTTTTCTTCCTTTGCAACATGTACTCCATAGACAGGATGACAAGCCAAGAAGTACATAATACACTGCCTGTCAGTAATAATAAGTATGTTTTTCTGGAATTTATTTCACAATAACACATTCAAAATATACTTTGCTTGCTCTTTTTGACTGTTATGAATATTATAGCACCTCAACAAATATTGCCTGTTTCAAATTGAAGATATAAATAGAAATTTATTGAATGAATCAATTGACCAGATACAATCATAAATAAGTACTGTAACTTTTAACATGTACAAAGTTTCATCTCTGCCCATGACCCTTAAGGTGGTTACACTGGTAGACTCAGGGTTTCTATGCCAGGATTGTAAACAGATGCAGCTCATCCATTTTGCCCTAAAGAAATATTGTGTATCCTGCAAGGCTTTGCACAAAGGCCACCTACTGAATGAAGGCTTTCTTGAGTCTCCCAAGCATATGTGATGTCTTCCTCTTATAAATCCAGAGAGCTGATAGTCAAAAATCACACTGACATCACTGAGAATTTCCAATGTGCTTCAACTATGCTAAACTCTATATTTATCACTTCATTTCTTCTTTGCAGTACTCCTGCAAAACAGGTATCATTATTTCCACTTTACAGATGAGGAAACTGGGGAGGATTTGAACTCAGAATTTAACTCCAGAAATGCTAGTCTTAACTAGCAATTCTACTGGAAAACTTGGCTTACATTTGAATTTTGTGTGATTTCTTTCTCCCTACTCCTGGGATGTTCATTCAGGCAGAAAAGTGAAAGGGAAGGTAATCAGAGATAGCTTAGTAGAAATAAAAAGTTGTGAGCTCAGTGGTTTCAAGGAAACATACCACTTACACCAAGATCTCATGAGGAAGGGGAAACTGCTGACAGCTTACACCTTTATGATTCCCAAGCCCAGGTAAGCCAGAAACACAGGTGGTGGGGAACCAGGGGTCTAGGTCCATCTGACTCTAAACTGCAAATACTCTATTCCCAGATGTCCTGGCAATAGCATTATAACAAGAAAAATCACATGATAATACTGTGAACAGTGTAGTCTGTCTACTAGCTGTAGCTGAAGAAAATCCTGGAGCATTTGGAAGTGGTGTCAGAAAGGGAGTATAAAATACCATCAAGTCTGGGTATGTCTGAATCTTCCTTGTCTTGCTTTGGAGATGGGCATTGTGGCTTGAAAGCAAACATCATATATTATTCTTTCCACTGGAAATGCTTGGATTTGAAAAGGAGAAAGGAGAACTGAAAGTAGCTGTGTTGGGAGAGAGGCCTGGGGTTAAAGGAGATTTTGTAATTTTATAAATAGAAAGGACTTGAGACTGTTTTAATGCTGAGAAGAGAGCAACTGTGGTAAAAATTAGCTAAAGGGGGTAGTTAAAAGAGCAAGTTCCTTAAAGTAGCAGTATTGAGTGGGGTTTGGGGCACAAAGGGAGGTATTAGCTAAAGGAAGGAGTTCAGAGAGGGTATGGATGTGGATATGTTCAGAGGGCTGTGGGGTTGAAGTTGGGAAAAGTAATATTTAATGACTTCTGAGTTTGTGGCAGAGGAGATAAGGCTCCCTGCCAAGAGTTAGAGGGAAATAGGCTAAAGACAGGATTTCAGGAGACTGGAGAAGGTTTACAGATGTGCAGTGGACAAAGGAGAGCTGCCTTGTACTGAGGGCATAACTGAAGTTGGAGGCCATCTGTAGCGGAAGCAGTCTGTACAGTGTTGGGAGCTTCCTCAGCCACAATAGCTATTTTGGGGTGAAGAAAGTAGGGAAGAGGAAGATTTATGAAGGGCTCAGCTTTTGCTAGGATAGTTCAACAGGACAGTGGAACAAGCCATCTGAGGCGTGCCTGACAGGGTGGCTGACAGGGTGATGGCATCCTTAGCTGAACAGGGGAAATTGGGGAAATTATTATGGTCATGGATTGTAGGCCTTGTAAAGTTCAAAGAGCAGTTCACTAGGGGTTTAATAGGAGATGGTGGGTTTGGAAGGACAGGAAGAGATGGTCAGAACAACTGGAATTAAAAAATTTAAAACTGGATGATATAATAAGACCTGATGGATCTGGAGCCTGCAAAGCTGAGTTGAAGAACTCTGAAGCTGAGGCGGATGGAGCTGGGCTGGATCTTATTGGACTGGATCAGCCAAAGGATAATGGCAGCCCCCTGTGACAGCAGCAGGCAGTAAGGTGCTGAGGATGACTTTTCCTTAGTTTCAAAACAGGTTTAATCACAGTCAATGTAGTCTACCTTTGTTTTTTTTTTAAATAAGAGTCTAATTTTTTAAGATCAGTTTTAGATTTATAAAAAAATTGAGCAACAAGTTAGGAGTTCCCACATAACCTTTATTTTTCACTGTTTTATAATATGTGTGGTTTAATCATATGGTCTCTCAAAGCCTTTGGAGTGAATTACAATAAATGCATACCTTAATTGTATTTTATGGCACTAACATTTTGACTTGATTAAGATTTTTGATAATAGATAAGCTCTAAATCAGCTGTGTCCAGAAATTCCTTCTCACCTCTCACCCTCATCTTCATCACTGTCAAAAAAGCACCTATCCTTTCCCTCATTTCATGTGCCTTCCACTTCATGAAGCTTCCTCTGATCACCACACTGAGATATCAGTTCTTTCTCCTTTAATCTCTCATAGCACTCCGATAATAGTTCTTTTATGATACACATATACTATCTTCTGATCTAGTTTTTTTGTGTAATTAATTAGGCTCTAAGCTCTCTGAGGACAATGTCTTTGCTGAACACATCCCCTGTAGCACCTGGCATAGTGCCTTGCACATGGTAGGTTTACAATCAACATTTGTGGACATGAATCAATTATGAAATGAAAATTTCAATTTTACAAAAGAGGTAAGCTAGGATGTAAACATCCTTTCTTTATTAAAGGGACAGGCTCCATGTTTTTGCTAAATATTTAGTTCCCTTAATACATTTAATATATAATTTATAAAACTTCAACTAAACTAGGAAGAGTTCAGTCCCAAAATTTTAATTGAACTAGGAACAGTTTCTTTGCAAAAAATAAAGTACATGTATGTAATCACTTACTTTGGATTATCTGAAGCAAATCTTGCTTTCATGTTCTTGTTTACAGAAAGAGTTGACACCAAAGGCCTATGTTCAGACTTTCACTGGCTCTTGTTTATTTGTACTCCTCTCAGAAACTCTAGCCCAGGACTTCCAGCCAAGATGGAGACATAGGTAGACACACTTTGCCTCCTTGCACAAACAAAAGAAGGATAATAAATTTAAAAACAAAAACCAATCAGATCTTCCAGAAACTTGAACTGTATGGAAGTCCAACAACCAAGGAGTTAAAGAAGAAACATTCATCCAGACTGGTAGGAGGGATGGAAACAGGCAGCCAGGGTGGAGAGAACTCACCACAAGGTGGCATCTGGAGGACCAGGTGGTCCCATATTTGCATGTGGATAAATCGAGAGGAACAACTGAGGAGCAAGACAGACTGTGCAACCCAGGGTTCCAGTGCAGGGGAAAAAAGCCTCAAAACCTCTAGCTGTAAAAATCTGTGGGGGTAGTAGTGGTGGGAGAGACTCCCAGCCTCACAGAAGAGCTCACCGGAGAGACCCACAGGATACTGGAATGTACACAATTCCACCCACCCAGGAATCAGCACCAGAGGGCCCAATTTGCTTGTTGGTAGTGGTGGAAGTAACTGAAAGCTGGCAGAGAGCCAAGCAAGCATTATTCCCTCTCAGACCCCTCCCCCACATACAGCACCACAATGCAGCCATGTGAGTTGCCCTGCTCTTGTGAATACCTAAGGTTCTGCCCCTTACTATGTAACAGGTGTGCCAAGACAAAGAAATATGGCCCAAATGAAAGAATAGATCAAGGCTCCAAAAATAGCCAATGTATCAGATGCACAGTTCAAAACACTGGTAATTAGGAGGTTCACAGAAATGGTTGACTATGGTCACAAAAGAAAGAAAGAAGTGAAGGCTATTCAAAGTGAAATAAAGCAAATATATAGGGAACTAACAGTAAAGGGAAGGAAACTGGGAATCAAATCAATGACTTGGGGCAGAAGGAAGAAAGAAACATTTGACCAGAACAGAATGAAGAAGCAAGAATTCAAAAAAATGAGGAGAGGCTTAGGAACCTCTGGGAAAACTTTAAACATTCCAACATCCAAATCATAGGGGGGCCAGAAGGTGAAGAGGAAGAAAAAGAAATTGAAAACTTATTTGAAAAAATAATGAAGGAGAACTTCCCCAATCTGGCAAAGGAAATAAGACTTCCAGGAAGTCCAGGAAGCTCAGAGAGTCCCAAAGAAGTTGGACCCAGAGGAAGCACACACCAAGGCACATCATAATTACATTAGTCAAGATTAAAGGTAAGGAAAGAATCTTAAAAGCAGCAAGAGAAAAGGAGACAGTTCTTACAAAGGAGTTCCCATAAGACTATCAGCTGATTTCTCAAAAGAAACCTTGTAGGCAAGAAGGGGCTGGAAAGAAGTATTCAGAGTCATGAAAGTCAAGGACCTACATCCAAGATTGCTCTATCCAGCAAAACCATCATTTAGAATGGAAGGGGAGATAAAGTGCTTCTCAGATAAAGACAAGGTAAAGGAGTTCATCATCACCGAGCTCTGATTATATGAAATGTTAAAGGGACTTGAAGACCAAAACTATGAACAGTAAAATGGCAACAGACTTACAACTATCAATAACTGAACCTAAAAACAAAGACAAAAACAAACTAAGCAACCAGCTAGAACAGTAACAGAATCACAGAAATGGAGATCACATGGAGGGTTACCAGTGGGGAGGGGGAGGGAGGGGAATGGGAGAAAAGATACAGGGAATAAAAAGAGTAATTAGTATGTACAAAATAGACAGGAGGAGGCTAAGAACAGTATAGGAAATAGAGAAGCCAAAGAACTTATGCGTATGATGTATGACTCATGGACTTGAATTAAGACAGGGTGCGCAATAGGAAGCTGGTGAGAGGGGGGTGCAGGGTGGAGGGGAATAAAGAAGAGAAAAAAATGGGACAACTGTAATAGCATAATTGATAAAATATACTTAAAAAAAGAAACCTAGCCCAGTTTTTAAGCCCAAACATATTACCTTCTCTGGTGTAGGGGAAAGTGTAAGTTGTACAGCTCATGCTAGGATGATTCAGTCCTAGAGCACAACCTCTGGAGTCAGACGTTTCTCAGGTTCAATCTTGTCTCCAGCACTCACTGCTACAGAGCTCAAGGCTAATTTTACTTCTCTGCACTAAATCCTTATAGGTAAAATGGCATTAATAAGACACCCAATTCACAAGAGAGTGGTGAGGACAAATATAATGCATGTTAAGTACCTAATCACAAAGCTCGATAAATATGTTCCCTTATTCCTGAGACATAATTGTGTCTGTGTCTGTCTTTGGTGTGAGAACTAGGGAATTCTTCTCACAAGCTCGTTTGGTGGGAAGGGTATACCATATAAGCTCCAGTCTTCGGGAATGCAGATCTTCATAGTGCATCTTATGTTCGGTTTAAAGCATTTCCAAAAGACCAGGAAGTCATGTTCAAATGTAATTACGCAAATTTATTACAAAGCCAAATATATGTTTTTTATTTCCTAAAATGTTTGTGTAATTGGTCCTATGTTTAACTTTCTGTTCTTCAGAGAGGAGCCATGTTGCAAAGGCAGTCCTATAGGGATCACCTTACAGAATCTAAATCAAGAAGTCCCTGAGATTTTAATTATGATACAGCATAAAATGTCTTTGCTAATGACTTGAGCATTGTGTTTCTTTAATCTGTGATCAGCTATTATTTTAACCTTTCAAACCCAAATATTTTAAAGCATTCAACTTAAACTACCTTCATTGGGCTGGAAATGTTTTATTGCAGCTTAGCTGACATTTTCTTTTACTAATGTCATTAGCACTGCTTAAAAATGAATTGTGCTCTGGTATACAGCATTACCTTTGTTTTAATAAAATATTATCATTTTATGAGTACAAGAAGTATATCTCATGGGAACAAACATTAGCAATACATATCTTTCTGATTCTCCAGGCATGCCTACATTTTTATTAAGCAATACTCCAGAGATGGCACATAAATGATTAAAATTTGGGAACTCCTCATCTACCACATTATTTTCATTACTTTCATAAGTTAAGTATAATCCATCTCATCACTCTTCTAATGTTGAGTTTTTAACTTGTTTTCTATTATAAACAATGCTTCAAAGAACCTCTCATAGCTAAATATTTTTCCTATTCTACAATGATTTCCTGAGAAGAATTCACAGATGTACAATTGTCAGGTGGAAGGGCAATGATTTTATAATTTTAGAGTTTGAAATTAGCGCTCATTAACCATTTCTTTAAGTTTTTATGAAGACATTTAGGAGGTCAGAAAAGCAGTATTTATGACCCATGGGAATAGTTTCTCCTTTGTTACTCAAAGGGTTGCTTAATGCAATTGCCTTCAAGTGTGTTCTGGGGCCAAATGGCCATTCCTCCCATCCTGGGGAAGCCCCGTGGTGGGGAGAGTGCTTGGCTGGAAGAGCTGCTTTGTAGTTAATGTTACCCTCTCTGCTTAATTGGCTTTGTGATCATGTGCAAGTCACAACCTCTCTAAGCTATAATTTTCTCACACATAAAATTTTACTAAAAAAATAGTTTACCTCACTGAGCTGTGATGATTAAATGAAATGATATATGTAAATGTGGCTTGTAAATGCTAAAGTACGATATAAAATATTAGTTGTTGGTATTATAAAACTGCAATATACACAAGGTCTGTCCAGAAGGTATCCAGCCACGTAATAAGAAAAATAGAGACAATTATTGCAGAATAATTGTAGTGTACATAGGACAATGATGCCTTAGTCCCCTTCAAAGTAGGCACTTTGAGTAGGGACCTCACACAGTTTTTCCAGTTGCCATCAGCTGCCCCATCGTGTTTTACTGAATCTCATCAAGGGTTTGAAGTCTCTTACCTTTCAAAGGTGATTTTAATTTTGGGAAAAGCCAGAAGTCACAGGGTGCCAAATCTGGGCTGTAGGGTGACTGAGTCACCTGGGTATTTTTGGTTTCACCAAAAATATCTGCACAAGATGTGATGCATGAGCAGTTGTGATGACGCTGCCAGTCGCCAATTTGCCCATAGCTGTGGCTTTCTAAATCACCCGAATAGTTTCTGTGGAGAAATGTTCACGCCTAATGCAAAATTTGATGCAGATTCATTGCTCTACTTGATCGGTCATTTTGAATGCGAAAGTCACACAGTACACATGCTCACTCAACGGTGTCTACCGCCCCCCTTGACTAGTTCAGTGAAGTTGTCATTGTTCACATATGTGCATTCCAGTCCACTCTCTTTGGCTGCCAGGCTACATCGATGTCACGCAAACCATTCTTGTTATATTAACAATGGTTGGACTTTTTCCAGACAGACCTCATACTCCTCTTCTTGAGAGATTCTGAAATCACAGTTCCCTGGCTTGACAGATACACATCATCTCATGCGATGCAGATAATTTTTTAATACCATCTGGGGACAGTGTCTAGGAAAAGTGAAGGGTATGAAAGGAGAAGGAACTAAATTCCAGTGAGAATATTTCTTTACTGATTGTTCCTTCCCATTCCCTCCTCAGTAAACACGAGAACCTGATACGGCACTGCAGTCAACATCAATCCTGGGCTTCTGAACTTTGCTGTCGAATCTCATTGAAAACATTGGTTATGCAGAAGTCACATTACTTGTTAATCTATGATTGGTCTGGTGGCTCAAAAATTCTGGTTAGGGCCAGAATTTGTAATTCCTGGCACTGACAGATTGTTGGAAAAACTAATGACCATCACTGTGATTGTTCTCTTCCCATAAGGCATTCTGAATGGTCTCCTGATCTAGGTGGATTCAAGTAAAAATCATCTCATCAGCTGCCTATCAGAAAATAGTTATGTTAACAAAATAGTTATGTTAACAACTATTTGTTGGCAAATAGCAAATAGCAACTATATGTTAACAAAATCCAGAGCATGTGCTCAAGCAGGACCCTAACAGTGAGGGCACCAGGGTTTTAGATTTAGATCTATATTTTAGGTACTTAACCACCTGGGGCCTCACTTTCCTCATCTGTAAAATAAGGGAGTCAGACTAGAAGCTAGTCACTAGGTCTCTACAGTAAGATTCTAGAATTCTGTGTGTCAGTTTAGAAATTAGGAGGTGGACTTTCCAACCTCTCACCACGAACAAGGAGGGGTGTGGGAGCCAGAGGGTCTCAGCTGGCTCTTTGGGAGGAGCAAGGATTATACTCTGTGACATCACAATATCCAGCCCAGGCTCAATCTGGCTACTGAGAAGAAGGTAACAGGAGTTGCGGCTATTGATATATTAGAGGTGGGACTCTCTACCTGACAGAGTTAGAAGGAATCAGCCAGCCATGTCTCCAGTTCAGGTACGTGCCATTTGCTAAGCTCAGAACAGAAATAGCTGGTGTCTATAAAGGAACAAGAGGAGAGGACCACAAAATGAGTGTGCCTCCAGGCTTAGGGATAATAGTATGAGCATGGAAGCTATGTACCAGATACTTTAGGATAATATAAATGTTCCAAATAAGCAGACCAAAGGTCAAAGGCAGTCCACAAGAAGCAGAGCTGGGGCATGTCCTCCCAACAGCCAGACTTAACTGTCATGAAGCCAGACCACAGGACATTTCCAGGACTGTTATCCCTTCACTATCCTCTCCCCAACTACTGGGAAAATGTAAAAGGCACAGGTACCTCAAGAGATTGGTGTAAAATTACTTTCTAAGGTAGTCCATGTTTATTGCTTAGTGATGTTTATTCCTTTATCCATATGACTTGTTTTTAATAACTTCTCAGAAAGACAGAGAAAAATAAACTTAACAAATAAAAGTTAACTAAAAGAAGTATTTTAATAGAAGATAGTACCAAAAAAATACAAACAAAAGTAATAAAGAAGGGAAACAAAGTTTTATGATGGGTTAGCAACTGAGATTCATTCTAAAGTCTGGTTTTGAAATTTCAAGACTTAAAAGGCAAAAGGTCACCCCCTTTAAACAGTGAAAGAGAAGGGCCTTATGGTTGAGAAATAAGTAAACCAGTTCAGCTGGAATCATCTCCCACTTCTCCTCCTCTAAGGAACTCAAACCAGTGAAATCATCGCCGGGGATGTGGACAGTTCTGTTTTCTTTACCTTGCCTTGGGATTTTGGCTTCTAAAGTATTTGTTTCTTTCTCGAGTCTTGGGGCCCTGAGAGGCTCCCGGTGACAGCAAATAGCTGTTCTGTTTACCAGGAGGGTGGAGCGCGGGGTGGGTGCCAGGCCCTGACTCATCTCCACTGGCCTCCCTCTGGCCTCAGTATGCTGTGACCCCAGAGCTGAGTACTGGACTGCTCAGGAAGTGCACTGAGATTAGCTTGCAAGATCTGAGTTTATTGCTACACTCCCTCAGTGGAAACAGCAGTGCAATGGTAGATTAGTTAACCACAGAAGACCCCAGTAGCAATAGTCAAGGGAGGGGAGACCCAATCTCTATCTATAGGACACAATTTTAGCAACCTTTGGCCTCTAGCACATAAGGAATAAATGTATCTCAGGAATAAGCCAATACACTCAAACCACAAAAGTAGCAAAAACCCACAGCGCATAAATAAACCCAGAAGTCTAGATAAAAACAAAAGTACTTGCATATTAACTCAAGTACATATCCAACTTCCATCTAGAAAAGCCTCTATGATTTTCACAATTAGATTATGATGTAAACCCTTAAGTCCTTGAAAATTAAAACCTCATTGGTTTAGCTTTTAGACTTTGTTCATTTTATATTTTTTAAAAACTAAGTTTAGGTTCACCCTAAAATAATAAAATACGGAATGTCTTAATTCATCTACATTTATATTTATTGACTATAATGTTCTCTGACCATTGTGTTAGCCACATACCACCAAAGTTTAGAGTTGGAGGAGAACTTAGAGATCATCCATTCCAATGTCTTCCTTTCCAGGAGAGGAACCAGCACGGAGAGTTAAGTGTGTTCACAGGTCATTGAGCTACCTAGTGCTGACTTGGAGACTAAAGCTTAAGTACTTTCACTCTTAGCCTGGTGGCCTCTCCAATTCTCCCTGCCCCTAACTTATGCTGGATGAGATTACTGGTTCATATTTGAGCATTTTAATTTCCAAGTCGGACTATTCTAAGATGAACAAAATCTCACTTTGTCACCTTGGTGTGGTTATCAGTAAATTCAGATACTCTATGCAGGTGACGTTATTCACCAAAGCTCTCCTAGCCTTCACATTTCCAAGCAAAACTAACTTTGGTCAAGGTCAAGAAAAGGCACTCAAGACTCTATGCACAAGGCTGATATAACAATGAAAATAAATCCAGGGAAACTGACAGCCTACTATGACTTGAGGCCTGGATACCTCAAGTCATAGGAAAAGCTGGATAGAAGTGATTCAGTGAGGGGAAAATGCATTCATACAATTAACGAGCTTTTGCTTTATAATAAACCCACAGATTTCCTGATGGCCTTGCCTTTCCTGGTTTTGGTAGACAATTTGTTTATGTGTAAATGTGTGTATATTCTGTGGTATGAATGTGTGTACTCTGTAAATGTAAATGCTTCATCTGGCAGGTATGGGGCCATTATACCATCCATGGTAATTGGCCAGTCCTATTACCTAATATGTTCTCTATCGAGCCTTCCATGATTAAATCCCATGAATTAGTATTTTATTTGGAAATAACTTGATAATTCTGTAGCTGCCTCAGATGTATCCAGGGTTTGTTTTATATAGAGCTATACATGTCCTGCATCTCCAAATAACCTGGGCACTCCCTGGATACAGATTCTCAGAGCTTTCTCTGTTTGAATTTATCTGAAAGAAAATTAAATAAATTAATAACTGTTAAATATAAGTATAGACCTTATCTTTATAGCCATATATCTGTAGGCCACTAGATTAATTTTTTTAACCAACTGAAAAGTATGTATCCTATAAAGATCTTCCATATGCTTCTAGTTTTACACACAGATTGTTTTTAGTAAAAGAGATTTATGAAATGATTACCAACAGGAAAGAACATTCCATCAAGGCACAGGGTTTAAACAGGGCTGTGGCAATATCTTTCAGCTTCCATATTAATTTCAAAAGTTGTGTAATATATTGAGTAATTTTGTGCATAATACAGCATAAAACTGCAGGAGACAGCTGGTTGTAAAAAATGGAGGGATAAAATCAGCTTTAGTTTCAGATTCTTCATTGTGGGTTTTGAATTCTTAAATCTCTCCAGTAAACAGAAACACAGGTATGCAAGTGTACTTTTGAAATGTTTTCTATCAAATCATCTGATAAGATGCATCTTGACAAGTCTTATTTAATAACTCTGAAAGAACAAAAAGTAAAAGAAAGCCACCTCTTCAGAGATTCTGAGATATTTGATTCTTTCTCTTGCTGCCAACACCTGAGTGTCTTGGCGTCTGGCCACACCTGGATCTCTGACACATACAGGACACTCCCCTTCATCCCAGCCCAGCCCCCATGCATGTCTCCTAAGAATTGTGCAATGCGGTCTTTGTAACCCGAGGCCTAAGAAGTCTGGAAAGGAATGTGACCCAGAGCCAACATGCTACCAGAGCTGAGAAGGAACTCTCCTGCTGTTTACCCTGTGCCTGGGGAAGCTCAGAAGGGGAGAGGTATGAGCTAAAGGAAGCAGGAATTGAGCCCTTGGCAGGACTGTGAAGCAAACTTCTCTAGTGCCTTTTCCCTGTCTTTGCCAATCTCCAGAGACATGCTTCATGCTGCTCCTGACTCAGATCTACTTTTGAGACACTTTCTCTCTTACTCCTAATTACACCCCCTTTTGAAACCTATGAGTTGTAGGTCCCATGCTTCCAATGCCCCTGTGTAGGGTGAAGGGTGAACCTAATGGGGGGTTCTGTATTAAATAGTGCTGCTGATGGCAGAGTGCCAGAAACTGGTAGCAGGACAGCCAGTGAGTTCTTCGTGATGATAGGCCTATTGGTAGCATCAATTGACAGCACAAAACCAGCTTCCTCCCTCTTCCCCCATCTCCCCCTCAGATATCACAACAAGTGTACAATCTGGCCACTGGCAATACTTGGGGTTATCCCACCTCTTCTGCACAGGGAATTATGCCCAAACATCATGATGGCTATACAAATGGACCTCTGACTTAAAGAAATAACTAATAAGAAATGAAAGACTTAACCCTCAGTCTTGCCATTTGAGCACTGTTTAGTACAACTGAGTATAATCAACTATAAATGACAAGTTCTTTATTTTATTTTACTAATGTTGTTTATGAAGAAAAAGTGGTCCCAGGAAAACAGACTGTGTAGCTAGTTGAGAAGATAATTCACTTGACAATTACAACTCCAGTATTCTCTTCCTTTCAAGCATACTTTAAAATGCAGAGTCATTATTATTAGAAGAAGGGGACAGCAGAAAGAAGGAGCTCCTACCCTTCCTGACAGCATGGACAGAATGGAGAGCATTATGCTAAGCGAAATAAGCCAGGTGGTGAAATACAAATATCATATGATCTCACTTTTAACAGGAACCTAATCAACAAAACAAACAAGCAAGCAAAACATAACCACAGACACTGACATTGAGAACAGGCTGACAGTGACCAGAGGGGAGAGGGGAAGGAATTTCAGGGGAAAAGGGGAAGGGTTTGCAGGAACAATTATAAAGGACACATGGACAATAACAAGGGGGGGCGTGGAAACTGGAGGGAAGTGGGGAGGGCTGGGGGTGTGGGCTGGGGTGGGGGTAAAAGGCAGAAAAATATACTTGAACAACAATTAAAATAAAATTAGATTAAAAAAAGAAGAGGAGAAAAAGGACTTCTTATGGTCAAATGTGTTCCTTTGCATGTTAGCAACTGATACCATCTCACCCCTCATTAGACATCCAACATATCTCTTGTTGTGCCCTATTCATTCAAAGAGGTTATTGACCTTTCTCCTGTCTCCCCTCAAATGAATTCAGTGTTGGTTTCAATCCCCTTTATATTCTTTGTAAATGTAATATGTACCACACACTGTGGCAACAACAGAATAAAATGTTTGGCATAAATTTGGCTCCTTAATAATTAAGAATTTGGTTAGGAAGATAAGAAATATACCTATGAAGAGTTCAAAAGCAAAGAATAAAGTGCACAACTATGTGAAAAATGTTTGCACTGTGTATTTCAAAGTACCCTGAGGGCTCAGTGCAGAGCAGAGGCAAAATTGTCTCAAGTGCTCAGGTGGCTCATCAGGGCAGAGTTGGGACTTGAGAGGAATCTTGAAAGAGAAACAGAATAGCGACTGACACCAGCTTGGGGAGAAAAACAGTTTTCTAGTGCAAATTTTGGCCCTGGCTCAGTAGGTCTTGTCCCATTCACAGATCTTATGCCCACCCTTCCTGTGCTTTTACAACTTCTTTGCATGTGAGGCAAACAATTCACACGGCCTCTTTGGGATATGGAAAATGGGAACATGCCACACCAGGAAGGAAGAGACCAGCTCTAACAGGTGGGTTCTGTGAAAGGCCCTGCATGCTGTCACCAGGGTTGTGTCTGATTTTAATTATGGACATGGGCTTCCTGACCCGATACACTCAAGTCAACATGTTTCACACCTAATTAATTATCTTCCTCCAAACCTGCTCCCCTCTTGTGATTCCCATCGCAGCCAACGACCTCACCATACCCCCAGTTATACTAGCTAGAATCGTGAGTCCTCTCTGATCCCCAGGTCTCTCCCCTGCATTCGGTCATCAAGCTCAGGAGGTAATATCTCCATATCTCTTTTGAATCCGTCCCTCCGTGCCAGGTCTGCCTGCTGCTGCCCTGGGCCAGGCTCTCATCATCTCCCCAACTGCATTCCTCTGCACTCTGTTGGTCACATCTTTCTAAAATAAACACTAGAGATTGTCACTCACCAGTTCAAAAACAGTTCAAGTTTTCCCATTGTTTCAAAAACGAGGACTGAATATTTTGTTTTGGCTTTTGAGTTCTTTCACCTTGTCTACCTTTGCTTGGCTGTTCTGCCTCTCTGCTACTCATTCTTCCAGTCCTCCCTGTGCTTACGGACCAGATGGGTCCCTGTACTTTCCACGCTCCAGCCTGTTCAGCACTTCCTTGCCTCTCTGGTCTTACTCATGAAGTTCTCTTCCTGCATGATTCCTCCTCAAAGTGGAGAAGGCTTTCCTCCTCCATTACTTACGACTTTTTCATTACATTCTTATTATTCATTACCCTTCTTGCTGAAGGAGTGAGCTAGGTGGGATTGGAAGACCAGGAAGAATGTAGTAGAAGAATAGCATGTGCAAAGTCTCAGAAGAAAGATGGGGTGTTGAAGGAAATGAACAGTGCATAGCGTGGAAGGAAATGTGAAGATATGAAACAGAGATAGAGGCAGAGGCTGGCCCTGCTGTGGAGTTGGGGTTTTAGCTTGAGATCACTGGGTAGATTTAAAGAGTTACACACAGGGGAGTGACAGTATACCATTTGCATGTAGTGTATGGAGAACAGATGGGAGTGGAGAAAGATGGGAAAAAGGAAGAAATCAGTCAGGAGGCTGGCAGAGAAAACCAAGGAAATGATGAACTTAGTCTAAGGTGGTGACAGGGGAAAGTAAAGAAGCCAATGGACTTCAGAGGGCTTTAGAAAGAAGAATTGATTTGACCTGGTTAATTGACCAGGCATGGGTCAAGAAGAGAAGAGAAGAAAGATCACCAGATTTCTGGCTGGGTCCAGAAATAGCCCAAGAATGATACTGTACTAGATGCCATATCACTTCCCGCTAATGCCTGCTAAGGAAACCAGACTTGGACCTGTAGGAAACAGGAGGCAACAAGGACTGCGTGGCTTAGGTAAGCCCAACTGTTGAAAGAGCAACAGCCCGCCAGGGGAAGATTGGCTGCAGACAGACAACAAGGCAACGCTGATGATGTGGCTGTTAAATTCAGACAGTGCACAGCTGCTCAAAGCAGGGGACCCCTTGCAGCACCAGGGATCCTGCCTCAAGCACAGTTAATGACAGAGAAGTGTTTTGATTGAAAAGTTGTACATGCATGTAGAAAAAAAATTAAACAGTATAAAATGAACAGTTATGTTCTGAACACTTAGGTTCTGAAAAACAATTCTCCCTCCTATCCCAGTCCCAGTCCTTTTCCTCCACGGAACTTTGCAGTATACATGTTCTCCAGAAATTCTCTGTGTGCACACAAATGTGAGAACATGTATTAGGCACATGCTCTCTCTGTGTGTTTGTATATATACACCATAGATCCACTTCCTTTTATTACCACATATACTCTTATGCTTTGCTTTTTTTTAACTATGAAACTGTATTAAACCATTTTTTATATCAGCTCACGTAGATCTACTTCTTCGTCTTTGATGTCCACAGTGGATTTACCTCAACAGTTATCTCACAAGCCCCCTATTAATAAATATTTAAGTCAAACATGGTTTTCAAGTGCTATTGCCTCTCCTTACTCTTGTCCACCATCCTAGTGCTTGCTGCTCCAAACCACTCACGGTCTCACCCTGGGTCACTTTCTCCTTCTACCTTTTCACACAGCTCTCTTTTCAAATCCGAAGTAAGAGATCTCTCTCTCTGAAGCCTCAAGAAGTTAGCACATCTACCACTTTTCCTCCACACTGGAGTCATCTGTGACGGTAGTGTCTATTTGGCTTATCAGATTCGTAGTCCTTAAGCAAGAAATCAAGCAATTTTTTCCCTAAATTTGTGAAATGAACTTTGAAAGTCCTGTACTTATCCAGCCACACCAAGGATGTTATAAATTCTAAAGTGTCACAGCCCCACTGTCAATCAGTGACTAGCTCTTTGGAATCAGAACTAAACTCAGATTTTTCTCACTTCTCAGAGATGAAACTGTCAGTAAGGCTTATCAAGAGCTCCTCATTCACTCGTTTTTAGAGGACACACCAGTTTATATGAGGCCTGAATCTCAGTCATCTGTTAAAGTCCCCGGAGTACCTAGGTGTTCAATAAACCTTGGTGAATAGATATCTGTTTCTATAAGTGTTGTTCCTGATAGTTTTCTACCAACTTTTTCTAAGAATTGTTGGGCATTTTATCCTCTATTGCCTTTTATAGTAAAATTATAATTGGGCCATTCTTTCTCCCAAACTCAGAGTTTAGTTGAAAGCCTTGATTAGGAGTTAAATCTCCTGCCTGGCAGGTCACCGATGGCTCTCAAAGACTTTATAGCATTCTTTGCAGGTGTCTCTTGTCTGGTAGCCAAGGTCATCACTAGAAGACCAAATCATGTCCCAAGCTAGCCGTCTGCTTTCTTCATTTTCCTTTCTCAAAATCTGTGCGAGAAGAGATAAAATATTCCCTAGGGCCCTATGTCCTTTTCACACCTGGAACAGAGTCACTAAACATACAGTATCTTCTTATGGTATGTTTCCTTTTCTTAGAAATCATTTTAAGGCCCCTCATGTCATCAGGAAGTAGCACATCTCCAAAATGACCATCTGAGATAGATTTGCTGCATCCTCCCCTGCCTTCACTGCCCTCCTCCCGATGCCTAGGGGAGGTATAAGTTTATGTTATACTCTATGATGTTCATACAACAAGAAACTCACCTAGTGATGCATTTCTCAGAATGTACCCCCATTGGTAAGTGGTCCATGACTGTACTTGTAGGAGAGTTGTTGGCCTTTTTGTTTTATTCAAGCCCTCAACTGATTAGGTGGGGCCAACCCACTTAGGAAGGGCAATCTGCTTTACTCAGCCTATCGATTCAAATATTAATCTCATCCCAAAACACCCTACAGACACATCCAGAATAATGTTTGACCAAATATCTAGGTACCCCTTGCCTAGTCAAGTTGACACATAAAATTAACCACCACACTGACTATGTTACCAGTAGGTTTAGTAATTATCTCTAATTGCAAGAAAGACCCATGTGGAAAGTAGCCTTAGTCCCATATTCTCAATTAGATATTTATTTAACAACTGTTTGTATATTTTAGAGATGAAGAATTGAAGTCAGAGAATTGAAGTAACTTATCTAAGGTGACACAGCTAGTAAATGGCAGAGCCAGGACTCTAATCTAGGTTTAAATGACTTCATCTGATTCTCTTAATCTGTGTGGTCACTGCCTTTCTGCACTGGTGCTGCATTCCCCACAGGTCCCGAGGCTCCATGCTTGAGGTAGGCTAGGTATAAAGGCATTGCCTGTTGGTCAAAGCTCAAGGGCACATTGGGGAGGGGGTTCATTTTTGTCTTCACCAGTCTGAACATGTTGAATGCAACTTAGAACTACTAGACGGCTCTGCTTTCCTCTGCCTTTGAAGCAATCCACAGAACATGGATAGTTCCTACTCTTTATTGAAAGCTCTGTGCTTGTGCTTTGCGTAGATCATATCACTCAATGTTCACAATGACCCTGTGTTCTTCCCACCACCCCACTCTGCCATGGGAGGGAGAGGAGGGCAGAGTCACCATGGGCTGCCAAGGATAGGCACTGTGAGATAGCCCTCTTAAACCACTGTCCTCAGAGCCACCAGTGGCACTCTACATTCTCTTAAATGCTCTCATGGGCCACTCCAATCCTGTCCATCCTTCCCCAAATCTGCCCATAAAACCAGTTTAAAATGTGCATGAATCAATAATTCCGCAGGCATGTGCTGTCTGCTGATTCACCCATGGAACAGGTCTAGACTTTAGTTCATTTGGTTTGTGCCTCATGCCTGACATGCCCCTGCTCCTCACTATCCATCCCCACTAGCACTTCCTGGAAATGCTGTCCATTTGGAAACGTATTTTAAGTTCCTAGATCAATCTTGTTTGAAGGAGACCCTTCTTACCATCTCTCTATAGCACTCTATGGGTTGCTCCCGAGGAACTCTCTTGTGATAATATAGGCAGTCTTTCCACTATTGTTGAGTTAGCTTCAGCCACAGCAAACCTTTTGTCTTTAAGAGGAGGAATCTAAGTCTCAGGAGGGCTTACCCAACTTTACAGTTAAAAGCCAAGTCATTCATCTTCCGGTCCAGTGCTCTTGGTGTACCCTACAGATATCGGTTCTAAAGGGGTGGGATTGGCTGGGGCAGCCTCGGGCTCAACCCAGTGGAGGCCGGCCGAAGAGCTCTAAGGTTGCTTTTTGAGGGGCAGACTGCACCAAATGACAAGGGAGCTCAGCACCTCTTTTACATGTCTGTCCCACATACAGTGATGTACAATGTTGTAGGTGCAGCACAAAGCAAAGCCAAGTATTAGCAGAGAAACTGGGATAGGAAGTCATTTTCTACTAACAGAAGTAGATGCCCTTTGGTCTGAATGCTTCAGCAGAAGGCCAGGGAGAGAGCTAAGATTCTCATCTGTCTGGAACTGCAGCAAGTGACTCACTACGGCCCCATTCCCAACGGAAGTGGCTTTGGCTTGTATCATTTGTTTACAGATCAGCTTATTTGTATGTCCCTGTGGTGCCCTTGGACAAAGTATCTACTTGATTGCCTGACCTGAGTTTCCTGGATTTGGGAGATCTATGTTGCTACCCAGGCTCTACACACCCAGTGGATTCCCCATGGCACCTTTGTAAGCCAACAGGCACCTTTTGGGCTCTATGGGATAATGTTTCTAGATCAGACCCCCGGTTTGGCTCCCCCCATCTCTCTTTGGTGTTGTTTCCAGAGCCTGTGAACCAGGTGACAGTACCTGAGGGTGAACAGCCTTATTTCAGCCAAAGCTCTGAGAACACTTTATCAGCTAAACACTTACACGAGGGAAATAAAGCTGTTTATTACTTTCAAGATGATTCTACTTTTTACTTTTTTTAAACATAAAGGGTAAGTGACCTTTAGGACCATTGTTGAGAAGGCAGCACACCCTAGAGGTGGATAAAGACTGGAAAATACCCAGAGACACAGGTGCTAGTCCTGGCTGCCAAGGACTCGCTGGTACCCTTGGGCAATGCTTCCACTTCATTGCTTGACCTGAGATTCCTGGAATTGGAAGATCTGTGTTCCTACCCAGGCTCTGTTAATAACTGTCTGACATTGACATGAAACTTCACTGAGCCTCAGTATCTTTTGTAAAATGGGAATGACATTTTCTTGCCTACCTGTCCCAGTTGTTGTGTAGACCAAATGAATCTGTGTGAAAACATATTGTTAACAACTGAGCACTCTATATCTTTCCCTGCGATGTAGGACGTAATGTCTTTTGCTGGAAGTGAGGCACAAGGCTGGAGGAGAGTGGTAGAGAATGATAAAAGGACTAAGGCCTTTCTGGGACACACAGCAAGATGCAAGGCTGGGTTGCAGCTGGGGTTGGAAACCATGGGTCTGTGGTGGCAACATCTGCCTCACCAGTGGATGCACAATTGAATATTGGCTGGAGTAATGGAAGGAATTAGGGGTACTGAAGGGAATAGTTATAACAGTGATGCTGGAATCTAAGCTCAGCAGGGAAAGGGTTGAAGAAAGGGACACAGCTGATAGATTTGGGGAGCTGAGAAGTGTTAGTGAGGTGTAAATGCCACATGTGCCGGGAGTTAGTTGGTGAGGCAGGTAATGGTGGGCAGAAGGGACAAGGCTGGAGTTGAAGGTTTGAGGCTGGAGGACATCTGGGTGCCTGAGTAGGACAAGGAGCTGTGAGGGAGAGGGTACTGCCTGGGAGGAGCACTAGGGAGTTGAAGGGCCCCAGGTCACTGACAGGACTTGGGGCAGAGAGAGTGAGAGCTGAGTGCTAGGGCCCTAAGAGAATCTGGGTGAGTTGTCGGGATGGCCACGGGGAGGACAAGGAATCTGTGGATGGAGGGGCAGCAAAGGTTGGGGGTTGGCAGAGTGTCTGGAGGGCTGGATGGAGAATGATGCTGATGCTGCTTCAGAGTACGGGAGGCCCAGAAAACAGAGTGGCCTGGAGGCATACTTACATTTAAAACTTGATAAGAATTATATTAAAAAAATAAGTTACTTTACATATAGATGATCAAACATTTCAGGGGCATCTTGGTCTCAATATGCAAATATAGAAACTTATAATGGATAACTCCTTTTAGCCATTGACATTTTAAATATAATAGGTCCAATGGCATGCTGGAGCCAGTTAGTACTAGTGAATGAGGGCCACACACTTTTTAATTTTCTGGAATTTTGCAAGCTAGGTGCCATGTTGGTAGGTTGAAATAGGCCTGGGAGGAATAGTTTATACCATGAAAAACTGCAAACACTGCAGATTAGGGGTTTTCCTCCCTGGAAAGCTGGTTGTTAAACATTTCCCAGCATACCACTGAATAGGCTCAAATATAACCTCCAAATCTGCCCAGTTTATAGTCCTGTTGTTGTGGGTTTAACTGTGTCACTAAAAGAGGTATACCCTAACCCCTGGTACCTATGAATGTGATCTTATTTGGAAATAGGTTCTTTGCAGATATAATTAAGATGTAAGTTAAGATGAGGTTGTGCTGGAGTAGGGTGGGCCCTTAATCCAATATGACTGGTGTCTTTGTAAGAAGAGAAGACACAGAGACAGAACGCAGAGAGAGAACACGTGTGAAAACACAGACACGGGGGAGCACCACGGTGATGGGGGCAGAAGCTGAGGTGCTCCGAGGATTACCAGCAACACCCTAAGCCTGGAGGAAGTTGTGAAACAGACTCTCCCTGGGAGCTGCCGGAGGAAACAACACTGCTGACAGCTTGATTTCAGGCTTCAGGCCCCAAAGCTGAGAGAGAATACACTTCAGTTGTTTTAAGTCCCCCAGTTTGTGCTACTATGTCACAGCAGTGCTAGGAAACAGCCAGCCTGTGCTGCCAGCGTCAGGTCTGGGCGCAATGCAAACAGCAGCTCCGCAGTGTGAACTGCAAAGGGGAGGCCCCTGTGCCCCGCACTCTGGCTCCCAGGGGGCCTTCTCTCCACCTTCTCTAACACGAATTTTCTATACCATCACCTTGTCCTTCTGTGACGCCAGGGGAACCATTTCAGACTTTCCCTACCTTGCTGGCCGAGGAAGATCTGAGTAAGACCTGTCACTGCGGGACCTCTGCAATGTACCCAGAGATAAGGAATGTGTTTTGGCCTTTGCCACACCCCAACAGCAGCTAACTGGCATTTACTCCTGTTGGTGAATTTGCTGCCTATATCTTGGGACTTCTGCCCTGCCCAGCCAGTGAGTGAAAGGGTCTGAGACCCCAGACATCCAAAACTGCTCCCTCCAAAGTTTCTCTCTTCAGATACGTATCAAAACAGATTTTTGTAAGGTTATAATTTATATCCCCCACTGACTCAACACTATTGCAGAGCTGCAGCGTCAGAAGAGTGCAACGAGAGGGCAGTGCCCTTTGCAGGCATGGCTGGTCCCACCCTGATGTTTCCGTGAATGTTCTTCTTGGCAATTCTTGGAATCTCAGGTGGCTGAGAGGAGAGGCAGCAGGGACACTGGAGGGTGATTGGGGGTAATATTTAGAAGTCGAAACTCCTGCTTACAGTTCATTTCTTTTTGAACACCAGAGGGCGATGCAGTCCTACTGAATAAAAACAGTATTTGTTACCTGGGCTGGGTGAAGCTTCATTCGAAAGGGGGCTTATTTAGGGTTAAGATAAAATTATATTTTTAGTCCAGTCCTACTACCACTTAAAAGCCAAATTAAAAGGAATGAGAACTATTTTGGTTTCTGGGCACTCGATAGTTTGCAGGCTGTCTAGCCATATTCAAATGATAATTTTGCAGGACAATCTCTGCTTATATTGAAAACACTATTGAAAAGGACTTTTGAGCAAAAGTTTCTGCCTCCTCCTATCTTTTTTAGCTGATTAATATAAGATCCATTTTGGGCTAATGTGAAAATGGAATAACTATTGGCAAAACTAAGGATCAAGGTTTATAGACATTTTGTCAAATAAACACTTCTGTTGGACCTGAAGCCACTTTGGTTTATTACAGCAATTGTTTATGGTGAGCAAGCAACAAGGTGTTTAAATTTCACATCTGTGAAATACGTATTACGTTTCCTAGCAGGGGACAAGGCTCAGTCAATATTTTCTCAGTAACACAGGCCTCAGATTCAGAGCTTTACTTAACCAAATAAGTATTATCTTTGACACTGAACTACCTGTTGGGCCTCATTAATGCTTGTGCTTATGGGTAGTTCCTTGTTTAAAGCCATTACTCCATTTCTTCCCTTGAGCTTTAATACATACACCATCTGGCTCAGTCACAGATTGATAAGCAAGGGAATATAGCAGGCAGCAGTTCCCTGGAATTAAACTGTAAACTTCTGAAGCAAAGCTCTCTAATGTAGTCTGAACTCACTGCCACTGTCAAGACTCCCATAGACATTCCCAACTGCTCTGTTCCTGTTTCTTCCAGACTCTTCAATGAGCTGTATACAGTTTTCTGTATTGCTCCAGGAACAATGAAATCTGCCAGGCGGTCCTCACTACCAGAAGGTGTATAGTCCTCCTCTGTAAAATCAGGATATGAAAATACCAATCTTCCCTGGCTGGTGTAGCTCAGTGGATTGAGCTCGGGCCTGTGAACCAAAGGATCGCTGTTCGATTCCCAATCAGGGCACATGTCTGGGTTGCAAGCCAGTTCCTGGCAAGGGACACACAAGAGGCAACCATACATTGATATTTCTCTCCCTCTCTCCTTCCCTTCCCCTCTAAAGATAAATAAAGTGCTTAAAAAAAAAAAAAGAAAAAAAAAGAAAGTACCAATCCTATACTTTTGTAGGATTTCAGTGAGATAATGTAGTTAATATGTTACTATTAGCACCATCACCACTACCTCTGAATCCCTCATAACCCCCAGTATATTGCCCTGCACTATGATAACAGGGGAATAATTACCATTCACTGATGACTTATAGATTTGGGAAGAAATCTACCAGGATTACGCTTTCAAATTCTTAAAGCACTTCTAGCATACTGTTTCAGTTTGGGGGTGGGCATGGAGAGATTAACTATATTTAACAATTGCTAAAAACCCAATCCTAGAGAACAATTGTTAGATCTCTATTTATAAAAGTTTTAAGTATCATTCTTGGCAAACTGTAGTAGACTTTGACAAAAGATCTGAGAAACCAAAAGTTCCTATTTTATTATTGTTTTACAGAAAGTATATAAGCTTACAGTAACTTGCCTAGAGTCTAAGAAACAGGCATGTTGACTTTTGGATATTCCTTCTTGAGTCAAAGCCAAATTTTTTTTTGTGTTTAATCACATAGGAGGTATTATCTTCAGTAAATGTCTTCTTAGGACACCTAGGCAATGGAAAATTCCTTCAGAGAGCTGCTTGGTCAGTAGGTGTTTTCCATGTTACTTAACTGAAGAGCTCTCTGCTTGTCAGATTGAGTGAATAAGGGAAGTGGTTAACAGTAGTTCTCAGACTAGCAGCTCTTTAGAAACACCCAGGACCTAATAGTGCCTGAGCCTGTTCCCACTCTGCAAGATTTTGCTTTGGGATAATCTGGGTGGGGCCAGGCATCAGAATCTTAAAAAGTCTGTCCAAGTGACTCTAAAAAGAATTCCCATCTAGCTCTTCCCCATTAGCCTCTGTGATTCTATGCTTTCTCCATATTTGTAGAATTAAGCACATTAAAAGTCCATTCCTTTTGTAACCTTCCTCAAAAAGAACATTTTTTAACTTTGGAAAATTATGAAACAAAATAGGAATGAAGAAGTTTGTTCTTCTGAAATATAAACACTTAATTTCACAGAAAAATTGCCAGGATTGTTCTGTAGTTATGTTTGAGGTGCTGCTGCAGGGGTAGCCAACAGCCCCTTCATTTTACACAATCAAAACACCTGTCCTCCTCCTTTCTCAGTTCACTTAACAGAATGGAGCTTTCCCAGATGATTCTTCCCTTTGAAACTTACGAAGTGATGGCCTGAATCCTATAATTGTAATAATAATAACATAAACAATGTAGAGTAGTAATAAGCATGGTAACACTAACAGCAATAATAACATTTTTGTTCATTGTGTTAGGCTGTTTAGATTAGGATATATCCGTTGGGGCTATGTGCCCTTGAACATCACATGTTCATAATGAGTTTAAATTAAAGACTATGTACCTTAATGTTTATGATAGACCATTTTGGTTGAATATTCAAATTTGTGTAGCACCTGATGCAGATTCTATGGTGATATACTCATTATTACTTTATAATAACCCTAGCCCTGTCTAGTAATTGAGAATACAGTATACTTAGGAGCACCCAGGGAATACTGAAGATTCCATACACAGAAAAACAGGGAAAATTAGCATGCAAACTGCCCCACCCAATACACACATCATTCTCTCTCCAGTTTTCTACCTCACAGAAAGGCCACTTTGTTTCAACCTTGGAATATCTTCTAAGTTATCCTCTTCCAACTTGAATGATTCAATAGACAGTGCTTTTACAATACACTTAGTGCATTTTACATCAAGGAATTATTTATGTGCTTAACACAAGTTATTTCCTTTTAAAAACATTGAAGCTCACCACTTCTAGAAAGTGTCACCTGTTTAAATGGAATATGATCTCATTAATTTCTGGCTGTATCTCTAGAGGATATATCAGAAGCCATATGTGCATAGGCACATAGGCACACGCTGACATCCTATGCACTATGTAGGAGAGCACATCCACACGTCTCTTTTGTTTCTCTAATTTAAGCACAAGGGCCATTGAACATGCTCTGTCACCTGCCTAGAATATACTTGTGTCTACCAGCAACCCCATCATCTAGATCTTTTCATATTTCTGCCAGGTTATTTTTGCTTGAGGAAGTTTTCTCTGATCCCCCTCTGTTCTATGGATTTACATGGTCTTATTGCATCTCTCCAAAGTCTCACTTTCATACCTCTTTGTATAATCACTTCATTAATGTACTGTAACTCTGAGACCCACAAATCCACAGTCTGTGTTTGCTTTTGTTTATTAGTATATTTCTAGTATTTAGTCCAGTGCCTGGATCTAGTAGGTGACTAAATGGTAATGAAAAAGATACAATAAAAAATTTAAAAATAATAACTACTGAATTACTAGATAAATAAGAAAATGTGTTTGCTCTTTGAAACACAGCTACAGTTCTCCTTCACCTAAGAGTTTTGCAATACTTAAACACTTGCAAAACTCATTTTTCTACATTTTAAAATTAAAAAGTAATGATTTAGGAAGAATGTAGTTATTTGTGCAAGATGATGAATTTTACTAAATATATTCATTAAGTTGAACTTAACATAATCTACATTTTTTAAAAAAAGTTACTCTTCACCCTGAGTGCTATGGCTCAGTTGGTTAGGCATCATTCTGCCAAGCAAAAGGTTGCCGGTTTGATTCCCAGTCTGGGCACATGCCTCGGCTGCAGGTTCAGTCCCCTGACAGGGCTCATATGGGAGGCAACTGATTCTCTCTTACACTGATGTTTCTCTCCCTCTCATTCTCCTTCCCTTCTCCTTTCTCTAAATAATAAATAAATCAAAAGTCACCCTTAATATCACCATAGTAATACATCAACTAATTTTATTTCATCAAAGGACATTGTCCTTAAATTGAAGTGATTCTCGAACTTGGGTATTTAGTTCTAAATGTCTTTAGTTCCCCCTACCCCCAGCCTAGTTCTCTGCTTGATGATGGGCTGCTTCCTAAACTCTGGCTAAAGTCAGGATCTATGAGAAATAGCCTTTTATTCCTTTATATGTATATCCCAGTACTCCCAGCTAGATGGGAGTTCACACAAAAATAGTCTTAGGCTTTGCTACCTGTCACGCTAACCAGCACACTTAAACTCTGCTCAGCCTTGGGAGCCAGACCCTATTGTGCCAAATTCAAGAGACCTCTTAATTCTTAAAACTCCCTCAGTCACCTTGACTAAGATGGAGGTAACTGTGACTCAGTGCCTCTTGACTAAGATTAGGGTAAAATGTTCAGATATAAAAATAGTTGAATTATGTAGTGAGAATTTACAGGTTCCTCCATATTAATGTTACATGGTCTTTGCAGTAATTTAAAAGCAATTGACCTAAAGAAAATAAAGTTTAAAAGGACCCACTTTGACCCTGAATAGCAAAAGCAATCTTGAAAAGAGCAACAAAGCTGGAGAAATCATGCTTCCGGATTTCAAACTATATTGCAAAGCTATAGTAATCATTACAGTATGGTACTGGCAGTATAATCAGACAGAAAGATGAAAGACAGCAGACAGCCCAGACATAAAGCCACTCTTGTATGGCCAATTAATTTATGATAAAGAAACCAAGACTATACAATAAGGAAAGATCCATCTCATCAATAAATGATGTCGGGAAAACTGGACAGCCACACGTGAAAGAATGAAACTGGACCCCTGTCTTTTGGTTCACAGCCTGTGCCCAATCCACTGAGCTACACCAGCCAGGGCTTGGACCCCTGTCTTATATCAGACACAATAATCAACTCAAAATGGATTAAATGTAAAACCTGAAATCATAAGACTCCTAAAAGAAAACATAGGCAGTAAGCTCCTTGACATTGGTCTTGGCGATATTTTGGATTTGACACAAAAAACAAAGGCAACTAAAGCAAAAATAAACATGCAGGACTACATCAAACTAAAAAGATTCTGCACATCAAAGGAAACTATCAACAAAATGAAAAGGAAACATACTGAATGGAAGAAAATATTTCCAAACCATGTATCAGATAAAGGCTTAATATCCCCAAAATGTAAAGAATTTATACAACTCAACAGTAATCCCCCCCAAACAGTCAGATTTTCAAATGGGCAGAGGACTGAATAGATATTTTTCCAAAAAGACATATAGATGGCCAGGAGGTACATTAAAAAGTGCTCAACATTACCAATCATCAGGTAAATGAAAATCAGAACTACAGTGAGATATCACCTCATACTCATTAGAGTGGGTATTATCAGAAAGGTAAGAAACGACGTGCTGGTGAGGATGTAGAGAAAAGAAAATCTTTTGTGCACTGTTGGTGGGATTACAAATTGGTGCAGCCATGATGGAAAACAGTTTGGAGGTACCTCAAAAAATTAAGGATAGAACTATTATATGATCCAGCAATTCCACTTCTGGGTATTTATCTAAAAAAAATTCAAACACTAATTGTCAAAGATATATGTACCCCTATGTTCATTGCAGAATTATTTACAAAAGTCAAGAAATGGGAATAACCTAAGTGTTCATCAATGGATGGATGAATAAAGAAAATGTTATATATACACATATATGTGTGTGTATATATACACACATATATATATATATATATGTTCTGTCCAGAAAGTATCCAGCCATGCAATATTAAAAAATAGACACTTTTTTGTAAATTTTATTTTAATTGTTGTTCTTGTACAGTTTTCTGTCTTTTACTCCCATCCCAGCCCACCACCCCAGCTAGACACATTTATTGAAGAAGATACAAGAAGCATTGTACACAGGAAAACAACGCCTCAGTCATCTTTAAAGTAGGCACCTTGGGACCTCATATACTTCTCCCAGTTGCCATCAGCTTCCCTGTTGTATTTTCCTGAATCTCATCCATATTTTCCTGAAATCTCTTCTCTTTCAAAGGTGATTTTAGTTTCAGGAAAAGCCAGAAGTCACAGGGTGCCAAATATAGGTTGTAGGAGGGCTGAGTCACCTGGGTGATTTGATGTTTCACCAAAAAACTCTGCATGAGCTATGAGGCATGAGCAGGTACATTGTCATGATGAAGCTGCCAATCAGCAGTTGCCCATAGCTGCAGCCTTCTTAATCATCTGAACAGTTTCTGAGAGGAATGTTCAAGCTTAACGCAAAATCTTATGCAGATTCATTGCTCTTACGCTCAGTCATTCCGAATGCAACAGCCACACAGTACACAACCCCTAGTGACTAGTACAGTGAAGTCATCATTGTTCACACATGTACATTCTGGTCCACTCTCCTTGGCTGTCAGGTTATGGCAATATTGCACAAAACATTCTCATATTAACAATGGCTGGATTTTTTCCAGACGACCTCTTATATATGTATATATGAGATATATATACATGCATGTGTATATATATGTATATGTATATGTATATGTTGTGTGTGTGTGTGTGTGTAAATGAAATGGAGTATCAATCAGCCATGAAAGAGAAAATCTTGCCATTTACGACAACATGATGGACCTTGAGGGCATTATGGTAATGATGTCAGAGAAAGACAAATAGCATATAATCTCATTTATATGTTAAAAAAACAAAACAAAACCCAGAACTCATAGATACAGAGAACAGATTGGTGGTTGCCAGAGATCGGGGGATGGGGGTTGGTCAAAATGAGTGAAGGGAGTAAAAAAGTACAAACTTACAGTTATAAAACAAGTTGTGGGGATGTAATATACAGTATGGTGACAACAGTTAATACCGTATTGCATATTTGAAAGTTGCTAAAAGAATAGACCTGAAAAGTTCTCAGCACAAGAAAAAATTTTTGTAACTATATATAGTGATGGATGTTAACTACAATTATTGTAGTGATCATTTAGTAATATATACAAATATCAACCATTATGTAGTACATCTGAAACTAATACAATGTTTTGTCAGTTACATCTCAACAAAAATATTAAAAGAATTCACTCTGCATGTCAGGAGATTAGCATATTTTTTAAATTGAAAGTTCTGGTGGAATCTAGAGGCAGTTCCATTATAGTTTTGGTTAAACCAAGTACCAGTTGACTAATGAGCAAATTAGCTGTAGCAGGTATTTTGGTATCACTAGATGCCTTGTAATGGCAACCTTTATGGTCATGCATGTTTTATTCTCTCTTTGTTATGTTTTCCAGAGGGATAACCAATTGGCTGATAGAGTAACAAATGAAAAGTAACTTGACTCCATTGACCTGCTTAACTCTGCATGGGAACAATGGAAAGGAACAGCCGTTTGCTTTGAAACAGTGGAACAGGTATGGAACATCTTTCATTTTTGCCTTCCTTTATTTCTTTGCACATTTATTTCCAGACCAGTTAAAAACATCAAGTTGTTCCAGATTGAGAACACAGAATTGGAGTCACAGGAACAGGTATTGCGGATTATTTAAACATTCTGAGTTGCAAGTCTTGTGGTTAGGCTGCTGTTTATATAAATATCAGTACAATTAAGAGATAATTATTTTTCAATAGCAAATAGGTAATCATGCTAGGAAGAATTATTACTTTAAATCATAGAATTAGCATTTTGGATGTGTGTTTAGCTTTAAGATACATGATTTGAATAAGGAGATTTTGTTCTAATAATTAGATCCCTATGGAGGAATCACAGAAGTAATAAAATGGTTGAGCATGTTGGTTTCCCCAACCCAAGCTATCAAAAGCATTTTTGCTGTGTTTAATGATCATCTCTCTTGCCCATATTCCTTTTCTCAACTATGAAGGGACCCTGCAAGAAAGGCTTTTTTGATTTTCCCCCATTTTTCAAAATTCACGTAACAGATATAGATGAAGCTTCTTTTGCTTTGAACATTTCATGTAAACATTTTGCTTTGAGGAACATTTCGCATCAACATGAAAATTTTAGAATGGCATTTGTAAGACTCCTGGAATTAGAACCTTTAAAATATGTGTTTATTTTAAATTGGATACCCATCACCATTGGAATGCTGAACCTTCTTTCAGTTATATCTATTATCAAGGGACAGGGGAGCCATATATGTTTTGGTAGTGACTGTATAGTGATCAATGCTTTAAGAAATTATGATATTAATGAATTGTAATACAGCTAGAACATATTTAAGGTCAGAAGATTAAGTATCTTACTGGATGATCAAAATTAAATTACTTAATCACTTTGCATGACTTCACTGGATAGCTTACAGACGAGAGACTATGAATAAATAATGAAGACTTGAATTTTTCATAGGAATATTAGAATTCAAAAGGCTACAGAAAAAGAATTCATAAAAATTATGTTTTATATAAGGAATCAAATAAGGGTATGACTCCATTATTTAAGGTTATTTAAGGAGAAATTTTAGGAGATGTTTTCACTATTACTTTGTAGTGTGTTCTCAGGGCATAATATATTTTCACACATTAAAACAACTAAGGGTTTCAATGCTCTATTGAATTTGAAACTAAATCTTGTATATATCAATAATATATGAAGAGCTCAGCAAGGAAACAGAAAAAGTAGCAGGTTTTTGCTGCTGGAGGCACAGAGAGCAACCTCGCAGTCTTTTGGTTCCTTTATGTTTCAGTTTGTAATTAGCCAACTATTAGCCTCATTGACCAGCTCTTCATCTTGTGATCCAAAAGTGCTGTAAATGGGTTTTTTTTTAGTACTTAAATTAATACACATTTTCTGTCTGAAAGGAAGTCTTTGGAAAATAGGGCAAAGAAGATGATACAGATAGTGAACAATTAGCAAACTCTCTATAACAACCCATTTTGAATATTGTTCAGTCCATACCACAGAGCAAGTCAGCTACAGATTTCACTTAGGTAAGGATTACAGCGTGAACAGATTTATAAATGAAGAGCTGATTTGGAAAAAAAATGCATGAAACAAGGGAATAGCCAGTTACCTTGTGTTCATTGGTGGAGTGTCTATGTATAAAATTATTTCAGAAATGGAATCTGCCTTCCTTTCTTCCATTGGGAAGAAGAGTGTGTAGAGGGATGGCCATGGGACAGGGAAGGAGAAATCCCAGGCTGTTTCCGGTAGCATTCTCCAGAAACGGTAGCCTCCAACTGACCCCATCTCTCCTGTTCCATACCTGGGATAACTTTGAAGGAGGTAGCCTTAGGAAAAACATGCCCCAAACTGTCAGAATGTCCCTCTTCTTTCAGCTTCCCCAAATCAGAAAGTCCTCTTTCATGTTGATATAGGCAAACAGATGATCAAGAGAGTCACTGGCCACCAAGTCCATGAAGATTCAATGTCAGGCTTAGATACAAGGGCCATAATAGGAGGATGTGTCAGATTTTACAGAAACAAGTGGTAGTATTATTATTAGCTCAGATTTCGTCTTTTCTTGAAGTTCTCCCTGACATTCCCATTTAGGTTAACCACTTTTTAATTTAGTTACCCAACAGACATTTATCACATACTTAATATGTACCGAGCGCAATGCTGGGACTCTTTGGGCACAAAGCTGAATCCTTGTCCTCCAGAAGATTCCTTCTTGTTCTGTTTGACCTCTATATTCAATAATTATTTGACCCCTGAACACTGACTTCATTAGTGGCTTTCAGTTTTGTATCCCACATTAATTTGCAATCTCCCTAAAGACCTGGCCTGCACTGCAGACTTTGAATAAGTAACTGAATTGTCTGCTGTGGGTATTATCGTAATCTGTTTAGCAGACCATCTTCAGTAACCTGTAAATCTTTTTCCTGTATTAGTGAGAACAAGACCCAAGCAAGAAGGAATCAAAGCTGGCCATGGAATACAATGCTCCTTAAGTGGAAATTGTTCACATCTGTGCCTTGTTAAAATTGATTTTAGGACTATCTGTTGATTTATGGGAACCCTGACAACTGTTTTATTTCATGATACAGATGATAAAGAGTAAATAAATTTTTCCTCAAATTGAAACTTCCTTTTGAAAGCTGAATATAGAGAAAAATAGATAATGCGAAGGTCTATCTGCCATACTTTTATTTCTTCTTAGTGCTCTTGGCTAGCTGTCTATATACTTTTTTCATAAAATCATCTTGACCCAGATTTATCACTGCTCCTTCTAGCCATGTTGGTAATGTCTACACAACACATCTGAATTTGTTTGGTTTGAATCTCTTAGTATATCATTGTTATTTCCCCAAAATATTCATTGCCAAGTACCTAGAAGCCACATTTAATTTAAGAGAAGAGTACATAGGGTAATTTAAGAAAAATGCACAATGGATTTGCCTGGCTTGGGGGTGTTCAGTGAACCACTAGTGTTTCAGTGAACCACTAGTGAACCACCAGTGAACCACTGGTGTTTAATTGAGAGAGCATATGACACTAAGGAGTCTTGGTTGACAGTAACCAGAATCTAGCTAAAGTATGCTCAAAAGAAAAACTGTATGTAAATTTGTGCATGAGGAGGAATTTTATTGGCTCTCTCCAAGCAAGGCTTGATTGACAAATTGTAGGAGGGGAGGAGTTGCAAGTGCACTTAGAAACAACTGGAACCAGTGGACTCCACCCCACTGGGGCTCTCTCTCCATCTCTTCCTGCCTGTCCTCTTCTGTGAGTCAGTGACAGTCTCTCACTTCAAGCAAGCCAAATACCCAAATTTTACATTTTAGAGGTTTTACCATCTGAGAGACTGTCTTATACTCAAAAAACAAAAACAAACAAAAAACCTAGGGGAGGACTCCGATTTGTTGCATCAGATTTACTCAACCAAGATCAGGTAAGACTGAGGCAGGTCTCAGGAAAAACATCTGTTTCAATGGGACCTAGGAATTACCCAGACAGGAGGAGCTAAGAGAATAATATCAAAGTTGTTTACTATAATAATCTCAGACCAGAATGCCCCAAATGGCATTTGTTAAATTGGCTTGGATAGCCTCTAACTCTATTTTTTACAGTCCTAGCATTTGAATCCCTATGTTGATATATTCTTAGTGACTTTGGGGATCAGCATGACTGTGACCCCATTCCTTGTCTACCAAGACACATAGAAATCCCTACTTTCCAAGTCCTATTCATGTTTTTTTTTTTTAAGATTTTATTTATTTACTTTTAGAGAGAGGAGAGTAGAAGGAAGGGAGAAAGCAAGAGTGCAAGAGATACCTCAAATCATTGCCTCTTGCATGCCCGCAAATGGGGACCTGGTCCACAACCCAGGCACATGCTCTGACTAGGAATCGAACCAGCCACCTTTGAGTTCACAGGCCGGCACTCAATCCACTGAGCCACACCAGCCAGGAATAAATCCCATTCATTTTGACATAGAGTGTGACTTGTCAGAAGTCTGCTGGTTGCTTCTATTACTGGGAAGTATTAGGTGGATGTGTGCAGCAGAGCATCAGTATCCCGAGCCTAGATGTTTGTGGCAGCAGCAGGACAGAGAAGTCAGGAAAGGAAGTAAGGAGGCTGTCAGTTGCTCAGGTAATTTTTCCTTCAGTTGTGAATAGCCAGCTGGGCTGTGGTTCCAAGACAAGGCTGAACTGCAGGAGCAGAACACAGAGATGAATGACACAGCCCCAAGCCTTGAATTGCTTACTTCCCAGGGAAAGAATGAGGGTAAGTTAGAAAGATAGAGCAGCAATAAAAAGAAGTACTACAATTTACTGAATGGCTGCCAGTCAGTATGGACATCTGTTAGATACTGCTTTGTGGCAGGCAAAATTGGGCTTTTTCTCTCCTCTTGCCCTTGTGTGAACCAGGGGTCTGGGACTAGGGCCCCTATGGCCTGCAGGGCCTCCACATTTGTGAGAAGCTTATTGAGTTGAGAACAATGAGCCATGCCACAGTTGCACCCTCAGGTAGGTCAGTGTTGTCCTCAGCACCTTCAGGGCTGTAGGATTTTTGGCTGTGATCTGACTTTTAGAAGCTAAAAGCTCACAAAAACATTTTTGAAGTTTTTCACATTGTTCCTTTTAATTGAATTCTGTAGGGTTATGAGCCCTGGCTGTTCAATGTAGGGGTCTCAGGGGGCCTCTAAAACCATCCTCATCCACCAAGCAACATTTTGACAGGCTCTGCTCTTGCCTGTGTTGGTTTGGTCATTAGCCTGCTGAGAGCAGAGCTGGGAAGCTGGCTCCAGCTGAGCCCACCTGACACTGGGACATGCCCATTGGGCCCTGCTGCTGCCACTGCTGTCTCTATAGATTGCTTACGTTGAGCATGAATATGTCCACATCCCTGACACCATATTCTGGTCCTTCTACAATCATTCATTCACAGTCAGTCACTCATGGCACTTGCTGCACAAGGCCCAAAGCCAAGAAATGAATGATGATTTTCAAGGAATTTGTGGTCAGAGGAGCTGGCAATCTAAGTAGTTTTTGTGTTCTTTTTCTTGTTTTGTTTTTATGGTAAAATATAACATAAAATTTACCATTTAATTATTATTCAGTGGCATTAAACACAATCACTGAAATATGTAACCATCACCACTATACAGTTCCAAAATTTTTTCATCACCCCCAAAAAGAAACTCTGTACCCATTTAGCAATAACACTTTATTCCCTGCTCCTTGTCAGCCCCTGGTTACCTCTATTTTACTTTCTTGCTCTATGAATTTGCCTATTCAAATTACCTCATACAGCAAAAAGGGAAAAGGACTTATGGACATGGACATCAGTGTGCATGGGGGTACAACAGGACTAAAGGTAATGGAAAATACAAAACTCATTTTAAAAAGGAAAAACAAAAAATTTGTTATTTGTGTATACATATATATGCAATAAAATTATAATGAAAAGCACAAATTGATTTTAAAAAGTACCTCATTCAAAAGGAATAATGCAATATTTGTTCTTTGTGATTGGCTTATTTCACTTAGCATAATGTTTTCAAGGTTTATGCATATTGTTGCATGTGTCAGAATTCCATTTTATGCATGAAAAATATCCCATTGTATGTACACAGCACATTTTCATTGATCTATTTATGAACATTTGGGCTGTTTTCACCTTTTGGCTTTTATGAATAATTCTGCTATGAATAATGGTGTCAAGTTTTGTTTAATATATTAACTCATTTAATTCTTACCACAGCCCCATGTGTTTAGGCACATTTTTGACTCCAACTTACAGATAGGGAAGGTCATGCAGCTGGGTCATGGTCAGGCCTATATTCCAACCCAGAGGGTCTGACTACAGTGCATTGCCTGAATTATACACTGTGCCCCCTTTGATAAAAATAGTTACCTTTTCCTCTGAACTTACTCTGTTCTAGGTACATTATATGCATTATTTCTAAATCCTTAAGATATCTTTATGGTGTGGGCTTCGTTATTCTTATATTATAGCTGAAGACATTAAGGCTGGAGAGGTTAAATACCGGATGCAGGAACACCCCTAGGTGTGCTTGCTACTCCGCACGCCCCCTCTTAGGGGCAGAATGTAGCAGGAAGATGGCCCCTTGGGACTTGGGACAGCAGAACTCTTCCTGGATAGACCACAGAGAAAGGAGTCATCTCAAGGGCAGAACCCATGACCACTGCGGGGACCCTGGCATCACATAGCTGTGGAGAAGCTCTAGCCTGGCTCTCAGATAAGACTAGGATTTCTTTTCTTCATACTTAAAAAAAGTTGCTTTTGTTTTTATTTTTTAAAACTCTTGCTCTAACAATGGCTAGGCCAATAAAGTCAAAATGGCTAGGCCATTTTGTATGGGAAAGCATACAAAAAAGGAATTATACAAATTCAAGCAAAAAGAAATACACATGTAGCTGACCTGTGAGTACTGTTTCTCAACAATTCTGAATTAGCTGAGTATTTAGACAACATTTTGCTTCTATTTAACCATGTGGGCAAAGCCATATTCCCTTTGCATGGCTGCCTATAGCCTTTAGCCCTTACTTGAAGTTCTACTTTTGGCAATCCTAACCCATTCCTTCCCTCATTCTGCAGCTGGCACAAAAATGTACTTCAGATCATCATTTTACAGAAGGTCATAAAGGGGGCCCAGTATACATAAGCTTCATGGCTATCTACCCGCTCTGGTTTTACAGCCGAGAAAATGGCATGTGACACACCCACCCAAAGACAGCGGACTATGTCGACCTCTGGAGAAGCTCTATATGAAGTTCTTGGTCTGCATAAGGGGGCATCCAATGAAGAAATTAAGAAAACCTACAGGTACAAAGGAAATTCAGTAATGACATTTTCTGTAATAGTAGTGATAGTTATCTTGTGATTGGCAAGTGCCTCCAACTAAAGACATTTGCTTCCTGCTAAGACCAAGTAATCTCAGTTTTGGAAACACACATTCCCTGTTCTGCAAATACAGGCAGTTGGGAATAGAGAGGCAGATATTGATTTTATGAAAGAACTGTCTCTTGATGCTGGACCTTAAGAGAGGGCAGCCCTAAGCCTACAGTGAGAGTGGTGGAGGGAGTGAGAGAGGAAAGAGACAGAGGAAGAAGGAAAAAAGAGAGAGAGAGAGAAGAGAGATATCTCACCGTCAGTGACTAGGAATTGTAATTTAACCCATGCAATACAGTGACAACAAATCTAGTAGAGTGATTTAAAAAAAATTAATTGGGAGCTGGTTGCAATTGCTGTATTATATGCTATACTTTTAAATCTTCAGCTTTGATCTTTCATACCTGATCTAGTTCCAAGTTAGCTGTTTTGGGGAAAAATTGAAATATCTTTTTCTTTAAAGCTCCAAGGAATTCAAAAAAAAGGTTGAGTACAAAAATAGTTTACTTATTATAGAAAATTTGGAAACTACTAAAAATAAAAATAATAACATTTATCCATAATTCTACCTCTAATGATCATTATTATTTTTCTTTCTAGTCCTTTTTTTCTGTTTAGATAAGACATTTTAAAATCAAGGTAGATTCATCTGTATTCTTTATCTTTCACTTTAACAAGGTCTTATCATGAAACTATCTTGCTGTCATTAAATATTCAGATTTTTAATGCTACAGCTTTTCTCTAATTTAATTACTTCATAAGCTATTTTTAAACATGTACATTCTTCTTCTTTGAAAAAATATTTTATTTATTTATTTATTTATTTTAGAGAGAGGGCAAAGGCAGGAGAAAGACAGGGAGAGAAATATCGATATGTGAGAGAAACCTTGATCTGTTGCCTCTTGTACACGCCCTAACCAGGGATGGAACCCGCAGCTCAGGCATGTGCCCTGACCAGGAATGGAACTGGCAACCTTTTGCTTTGAGGGACATTTCCATCTCACTGAGCCACACTGGTCAGGGCAACATGTACATTCTTTTAATTTTCCCTATAGTTAATTATCTTATACATAAATTATGATGTATATTTTCAATTATTTCCTTATTTGTTGAGGAATAAAGTTGTGCCTTTAGGAATAAAAATGAATCAAAACATAAATCAAAGTTTATTTTTAATCAGTTACTTCTTATATAGACTTGTTATTTTACAACTTATAGTTATTTTTGTTTTTTGATATACATAAGTTTAGAATTTTTAAGTAAATTTGTTAGTCATTTACTTTATGGATTTTTGTTTTATCTGTCATGGTTAAAAACCTCTCCTTGATTACAATATCATAAAAATATTAACCCATTTATTTTAATGGTTAAAATAATACATTTACGGTTTTACTTTTTTACATTAAATCTTTGATCAATTTGGAGTTTATTTTGACATAAGGAATAAAGGTAGGTTTTCATATTTATTTTTTTCTTAAATCACTACCCCACTAAAATTTACTGAATTCTCTATTTTTATCTAATGATGGAAAAATTCTTTGGCTTTGGACTGGAACCTTCACCATGTGGCAAACTGTAGGACCTCAACTGCCTTCAAGAAGCATGTGTTAAAGACCAAACTGCCATTTGAATCCAGACAGTTCTGTTGAAATCATAAAGTTTGTTCAAAGTCAATATCAATCTTCTAGTTTATATTTCACTTAAGGTACTAGGGAGAGTAAGAGTCTTTGCTGTTTTACCCTGGTTCTAGAGCTGTCCAGGAGTGTGCCCAGGAGCTGCTGGGCCCTGTGTGTCCTTGGTTAAGGGTCACTAAACTTGACTCTTAAAGCTTTGGGACTCCGACATTGTGCTGGGGGTGGGAGTTGGGAATCAAAATAATTGTATTTTAAGCTTAGTACCTACAAAGTTGCTCTCTGAAATGAGAAAAAAGTTATATCCAACTACCTTGTAAGTTTAAAACCCACTTTACAAATATGACTTTAAATTTTATTAATTTTGTAAGTTAAAATTTCAGGTCATATCCTAATTAAGGCACTAATTATGCTGAGCTGTTTGCAAATTTAATAATTACAACCTGAAGTCTTTTCACATAATCAGCATCTTCCTATTAATTTTGTTTTAATGTCATACAAATATTATTTTTTCAGCTGATTAGGGTACTAGTATGCTGCTAAACGCATCTACTTCTATTTAAATTACACATTTGTATTCTGCAAGTTATTTCAAGTGAATGAGCAGGCTGAAAATCTACTGAGAATATTATTCTTACATTCAAGGATCTGGATCAAAGCAGTCAAAATATAGTGAAATTAAAAGCCAATGAAATTTAATAAAATTACCAACTGTTGAATCCATACGCTGCTTGACCTCTGTTGCAGTCCTTGGTTGTGCTCTTGAAAACAAAGCTGAGTTAGAAGGCATTTTTCCTTCTTTTATATTTTATATTGATTTTTAAGATCATACAAACAGGCATACAAAAATATCTCTCTCATACTTCAGATCCCCAAGTTTTCTCTCCATGGGAAGCAATTCCTCATGTGTCTTTCTAGAGAGATCTTATACCTGTATAAGCATCTCTACAGACCTTCTGGGATGGGCAGGATGGTATAGATTTGTCTGTTTCTCTTCCTCTCTGCTAAGCACAACTAAAAAGCCTTGGAAATAACACAAGAGACAACTAAAAGAGAACCCTGAAAGGTAAAAAGAGAAGATGAATTGTTTAGGGACCACAGGACCAAGGGAACAATACAGTGGTGGGGTATCTTACGACTCCCCACCCAAGAGAAGATAATCCAGGCCTGGCCTTTCCTGATACCCACTCTAGCAACTGAAAGGCAGCCAGGTGGTCTTATTCTTCCTCCAAATTGATTAGAAGCCCTGCTAACAACTCTAGATAAGCCCAGTAGAAATAGCAAAGGGGACCATCTGAAAGTTCTCATTACAAAACTGGCCAGAGGACTTTCCCACCAGCCTGAGACTCCTCTTTCTCACCCAGAGATCCTACTTGACAAAAGATATTAACAAGGAGGATTCTGCTTCAACAAACATGCATCTCAGGAAGTGCTTTTCACAGCCTTGGAGATTCCCTTTCCTCACCTAAAGGAGCCAGACAATCAAGACAAGGAAGCTCTTTCATTTCCTGAACTAGCACCAGTGAGGGCCAGAGTGGGGCCTAGAGGCAGGTGATAAACCAAACAGACCATAATAACAACATAGAGGCTCTGAACATTAGATGTCAGTGGATTCACAGTCCACAAAAGTAAGTTAGAAAGTGCCTGTTAAAATAAAAAATATATAAATAGGGCTCAGAGTCTCCAAACATCACAGCTAAAATGTCCAGATGAAATCACTCATTATACAAAAAAATCAAGAAAATTACAACTTGCATGAGAAAAGATAATCACCTGACTCCCACACTGAGATGAACCAGATATTAGATTTATATAGTATTTTAAAGTAACTATAATAAAAAAGATTCAGCAAGCAATTACAAATCTCTTGAAACAACTGAAAAAACTAGAAACTTCATCACAGAAATAGAAGTTATAAAAAAGAACCAAATGGAACTTACAGAACTGAAAAATAACAGAAATGCTACAACTAACTGAATGAACTCTGTAATAGAGGGAGATGACTGAGGACAGAAGCAGTAAAGCTGAAGACAGATCAGTGGAATTTACCCAGGGAGAAAATAAACTGAAAATAAACAACAGAGTCTCAGGAACTTGTAAGCCTGTAACAAAAGATCCAACATTTACAACATTGGAGTCCTAGAAGGGAAGGAAAAAGAGAGTGGGACTGAAAGAGTATTCAAAGAAATAATGACTAAAAACTCTCCGAACTTGGCAAAATCTATAAGCCTACAGATCAGGAAGCTGAGTGAATATTAAATAAGATAAATCTAAAGAAATTCATGCCAGGACACATCATAATTAAACTTCTGAAAACTAAAGACAAAGAAAATACCTTGAAAGCAGGCAGAGAACAACACATGATTTATATGGGAATAGCAGTTCAAATGACAGCAGATTTTTCTTCTGAAACCACAGAGGCCAGAGAGAAGCAACACAACATTTTTTAAGTGCTAAAAGAAAAGAACTATCAACTTGTGAATTCTGTACCTGGTAATACTATATTTCAGGTATTAAGGGGAAATAAAGACATTCTCAGATAAAGGAAAACTAAGAGAATTTATCACTAGCAGATCTACTCTTAAAGAATGGCTAAAGGATGTTCTTCAAAAGAAAGAAAATGATGAAAGGAATCTTGGATCATCAGGAAGGGAGAAAGGAAAATGAAGAATTCAGAAATATGGGTTGATAAAATAAATTACCCTCCTCATGAATTTTCTAAATTGCATATGATGAAAGGTATAAAAATTATAACATCATCCTATACTCAAGACAATTATATCTAAAATTGGGGAGGATAATGGGGGCCAAACGAGAGTCAGGTTTCTACATTTCACTCAAATTGATAAAACAATATCAGTAGACTGTGATAAGTCATTCATACACACACATGCACCCAAAACACTAGAAGTAAATCAAGATGGAATCCCTAAAAATATTCAAGTGACCCACAGGAAGAAAAGAAAGGGGAAATGGAGGAGTGAGAAACAGCAGGCCCAAACAGAAAACAAATAATAAAATGATAGACTTAATCCCTAACATAATAATTATACTAAATGTAAATGGCCTAAGCATATATTATAGTTTTCCTTCTCTGTAATACAAATGATGGTGTACTGTCACTCCTATCCTGCACTTGGCATTTGTCTCTTAACAATATACCTTGAAGATCACCCTCAGGAATGATCAATTCATAAAAAGTTTCATTCTTTTCACATTGCATATTCCATAACAAAGATGTCCCATGATTTAATCAGTTCCCTGTTGATAAATATTTAGGTTATTCTCCATCAAAGTTGCCTTTTTAAACCAACTTAGAGCTTCTCAGGAAAACTCCATGGTCCCAGAAAGGTAGATAGGGGTGGTGAGAAATTATCTTGGTTCCTGTCCACTTTCTAGTTTTTGCTATGTCTCTATTCCAAATTCCTGGAGCAAGGATCTAATAGGCCCAGCTGGGTCAGATGCTCACCCAAGCTGGGAATTTGCTGACTCTGCCTAGAGACCCAGAATCACAAATACCCATTATGTTAGCAAGGACTGTGAGATCCAACCTTATGGGAAGGAAAAGGGGCTATGTTCTCTAAAAGGGGACTTAGAGTTGGGAAGGAAATTATCAGTATTTCTAGTTCTTCATTCCTTTAAAGAATTAAAATAAATAGAAACCTCACAGATCTACCTAAGCCCCTTCTTGTGTCTATAAATATCAAAAAATCTGTGAGTAAAGCATCATTTTTCCTACATCATCATTTTTCTTACTAGTATAACCATACTTCATTTATCAGATGATAAATTGGAGTCTGAAGCTACCTCAAAGAACAGCTGGGAGGAGTGACAAGAGAAAGGCTTCTACTGTGTCAATCCATCATGTACTGAAGTTCTTGTCTCATTGAAATTTTGTAAAGAGAAGTGAGATCATTTTTTTTCAAATTGTGTGGAGCCCTTTGTGGAAAAGCATAATGAAACTACCAGGTACTATTATGAATGGATAGATATCTTCATCATCTTTAAATGTCTAAAATTATCCTGCCATTTGCCACTATCGTCAAAAACCATTTATCCAGCATAAAGTGGCTTTTTGCTCCATGTCAAGTGTCATATCACAGGGGGAGACTCGTGGTATGAGTCTCATCCTCAGCCTTCGTTATGGAATAAATCTGCCTTTCACATTGCACAGCATAATCATTCCAAAGAACTTGAAGTTTAAGGCTCATTTAATCCAATTTTCTCATTGCTGGGTCAGGCCACTTAATCCTAACAGTGTTTGCATGAGATAAGCAAATGTGTCTCTCTAAGCTCTGACTGCTTAAAAGTCTTTACTCCCCTTTTCATGCTGTCTGATTATGATTAACTCATTTGAGCTAATCATATACACCTGGAATGGCTAAGCGGTTACCCATCTTGCACATATTTGCCATAACTTTAAACTGGCAACTGGTTTCCCCTTTTCACCAAGTCTAAGTAGTCCTTCTGAGGCAACAGGAATTTGAGTTAGGAAGCTAGGGAAGAAAGAGAGGAGGAGGGGCAGATGGTCTGTTGTTGAAATATGAGACTCAAAGGTTGTTTTCTAATCCCAATACCATGTTTTGGCCCCTTTTGAGTGACTCAGGAGCTTGAGTTCCCAGTAAAGTCTTCATCAAAGGACTTCACCAAGTCCTTCTAGGAGTCTCCTGTGGGAAAGTGTCCCAGGATCCAGGAGTCAGTTCATCCCTATGCAGCAGTGTTGCTCCACTGAACCAAGTCTCCACCCTGTTAGTGATACGTGCTTTCCATTCCCTCAGTGGGCATGTCCATGGTCACTGCTAGGCACAACTCTGGGCATGCTGGGCTCTGCCGCTGCAGCTCCTCTGGATCTCAGCGAGACAGAGCTGCTCTGCTGCTATTTTTCTGCCACCCTACTAGACCTGGCTGGTGTAGCACGTGCTTCTTGCTAAATACTCAGTGCTTAAGTCTTCTGATTACTCCTCCAGGCCAAGAAATCACATATACTATTTATTTTAACACTTGAGGGAGTCACCAGTGACTGCTGGGAGGTAGAAGGTTGGATATAGGGCTCCCTCTTTTTTGTAATATCCTTTGTTAGAGACTCCAGTCAGTATAAAAATTTATACAAAAGCTTCTTCCATCTTATAGATTTCTCTGTATAGGACCCAAACAAGTGCTCAGAGGTGAATCAGACACTAGCAATAATGACCCTATGCTTAGAATCTCTGCACTCTCTGACAGATAAAGCATTGCTCCTGGGTCAAACTCATCATGCCTGGCTCTTTCTCCCCTAAGATGCTGCCCAGGTCCTATCCCATATATAGGCTTCTGTAACTACTGGGTCATCAGACATACACAGCTGTGGCCGCCCCAGTGGGAACATGACTTGGATTTCCTTCTGGAAGGCTCTTCAGGCTTGGGGGACTTCTGGGAGGCTGCCTCCAGGCCTCCAAGCATGCCCTGATGGGCTCAAACTCCGAGCCATGAACAGTAGGCTGTACTGGCTCAAAGATTCATCCACATCCCTCCCATAGCCCTACAATGAACAAGGCTAACTATGCTGTATTCTGCTTAGTAATTTGAAAGAGATAAATGTATTTTGCTGCTCAGCAAGCACTTTAGGAGTGGGATTAGATCCTTCTTTTCTTAATACTGACTGGCACATAAAAACCCTTCACTCCAAAGTCAGTAGACTGTTGATCTATATTCCTCATACTGCTACCTAATTATAGCAGAAGCCAAGAAGGCTGGTCACAGCACTTAGCAGCCACTGGTATGTCTAGAATCTCTCACAATCATTAATGGCTTTCTAGCAGCAAGTTCTGTTCATTACTCAACAACTATTTATTGATCATCTACTATGTGCTGGGCAAATAGACAAAATCCCTGTACTTTTGAAGTCTATATTATGGGCTAGGGGAATGGGGAAACTTAATAATAAGTAAATAAGAGACTTCCGGCCAAGATGGAGGCGTAGGTAGACACACTGTGCCTCCTCACACAACCAAAATAAGGACAACAAAAATTTAGAAACAAAAAAAAAACAACCAGTACTGACAGAAAACTGAACTGTATGGAAGTCCAACAAACAAGGAATTAAATCAGACAAAATCTTCCATACCGGTAGGAGAGGTGGAGTCGGGCAGCTGGGTGGAGAGAAGTTGTGGCAAAAAAAAGCTGTGACTGGCAGACCCAGGCATGCAAGGCAGCAGCTGATGGATCCCAGGCGCACAAGAAGGCAGCGGGTGGACCCCAAGCACACTGGTGGTGTCTGGCAGACCCTGGGCATGGGGTGGCAGCAGGCAGACCCAGTGAGGCTGCTGGCTGACCAAGCAGTCACACATTTGAGCACAGATAAACCAGGCAAAACTGGGAAGCAAGATAAACAACACAACCCAGGATCCCAGCTCTGGGAAATAAAGCCTCAAAACACTTATTGAAAACACCTGTGGGGGTTGAGGTGCCAGGAGAGACTCCCAGCCTCACAGGAGAGTCCATTGGAGAGACCCACAGGGTCCTAGAACTCACACAAGCCCACCCGCCTGGGAATCAGCACCAGAAGGGCCCAGTTTGGTTAGGGGAAGTGGTGGAAGGGACTGAAATCAGACAGAGAATGGAGCAAGTGCCATTGTTCCCTCTCTGACCCCTGCCCCACATACAGCGTCACAACCCAGTGACTGGGCTGCCCCACCCTGGGGAACATCTAAGGCTCTGCCCCTCAAACGTAACAGGAATGACAAAACAACAACAAAAAAAATGGCCCAAATGAAAGAACAGATCAAAGCTCCAGAACAAATACATCTAAGTGACAAAGAGATAGCCAACCTATCAGAAGCACAGTTCAAAGCACTGGTGATCAGGATGCTCACAGAATTGGTTGAATTTGGTCACAAATTAGATGAAAAAATGAAGGCTATACTAAATGAAATAAAGGAAAATGTACAGGGTACCAATACTGATGGTAAGGAAACTGGGACTCAAATCAATTGAGTGGACCAGAAGGAAGAAAGAAACAATCAAACAGAAGAGACTGAAGAAACAAGAATTCAAAAAAATGAGAGAGGCTTAGGAACCTCCAGGACAACTTTAAACATTCCAACATCCAAATTATAGGGGTACCAGAAGGGGAAGAGGAAGAGCAACAAGTGGAAAACTTATTTGAACAAATAATAAAGGAGAACTTCCCCAATCTGGCAAAGGAAGTAGACTTCCAGGAAGTCCAGGAAGCTCAGACAGTCCCAAAGAAGGTGGACCCAAGGAGGAACACACCAAGGCACATCATAATTACATTAGCGAAGATTAAAATGAAGGAGAGAATTCTAGAAGCAGCAAGGGATAAGGGGACAGTCACCTACAAAGGAGTTCCCATCAGACTGTCAGCTGATTTCTCAAAAGAGACCTTGCAGGAAAGAAGGGGCTGGAAAGAAGTATTCCAAGTCATGAAAGTCAAGGACCTACATCCAAGATTGCTCTATCCAGAAAAGCTGTCATTTAGAATGGAAGGGCAGATAAAGTGCTTCTCAGATAAGGTCAGGTTAAAGGAGTTCATCATCACTAAGCCCTTATTATATGAAATGTTAAAGGGACTTATCTAAGAAAAAGGAGATAAAAAATAGGAACAGTAAAATGACAGCAAACTTACAATTATTAACAACCACACCTAAAACAAAAACAAAAGCAAACTAAGCAAACAATAGAACAGGAACACAACCACAAAATTGGAGATCACATGGAGGGTTAGCAACAGGGGAGTGGGAGGAAGAGAGATGGAGAAAAGGTACAGAGAATAAGTAGCATAGATGGTAGGTATAAAATAGACAGGGGGAGGGAAAGAATAGTAGGGGAAATGTAGAAGCTAAAGAACTTATAAGTATGACACATGGACATGAACTAAAGGGGGGGAATGTGGGTGGGAGGAGGTGTGCAGAGTGGAGGGGAGTGATGGGGGAAAATGGGACAACTGTAATAGCAAAATCAATAACATATATTAAAAATAAGTAAATAAGTAAAACATACAGTCTATTAGATGTTGTAAGTGTGCAGAAAAGCACAGTAGGTAGGAGGTGCTAGGAATGATGCTAGAAGTTACGCGTTCTCTTTAAGGTATTCCACATAAATTTTAGCACTAAGATCTCTTGGTTGCAGTGAATTCTAAGTATAAAGAAATTAAGAGCATAGGGTATAAATGCATAAAAGATCTGGATTCAAACCCCTTCTCTTAGCCTCATTTTCTTCATAGAATACAGATAATGATACTGAGCTCAGAGGATTGCTGAGAATTAAGTGAGATGATATATGTAAAGTGTTTAGCTCAGGTCTGGCACATGGGTTACCAGATGCCACGAAGGATACACAAAAGTCTTAGAACTAGCCCTAGAGAATGGCATTCTTTAAACTAGTTAGGGCCTGGGCACAGGGATGTTGTCCAAGCAGTGTGTGTGTGCATGTTGTGAGTATGTATGGGTGGTAGTTACAATCTGTGACATTTCAATTCCATTGCATACATTTAAAAAAGTATTAAAACTGTTTTATTTTAACATGCCAATGTTAGTACTATGCTGAAAAATGTATATTCTTTGCATCTGTTCATTTTCATAAAAATATTGGTATCAATTAGAATGTGGAGGGAACAGTCTATGAAAATTTTAAGAGGCATATAAGCAAAAAGTTGGAATCTGAGAGAGAGAGAGAGTGCCCCAAATATTATACCCAAAATGATTACAAAGAGTCATTTAGGTGGGTCTGGGGGAAGGTCTGTTGGGGGCCTTGTTTGAGGTCCTCTATGTGCTCCATGGCACACTGTGTGTCCCATCAGAACATAAAACCCTTACAGGTTTTTTAGGTCCCTCTTTTCTGCCACTTGGTCAGTTCCCTGAAGGAAGGCACTGTGCTTTGTCTTCCTTGCACTTCGAGCCCTAGCACCACGCTAATGTTTGCCAAATACAAGAATGAGTTAGTTAGCAAATATTAGATTTTGCCTCTAGGTTTTCTCCTTAACTATATTCTCAGTCTTTTTAAGATCATTCTCAAATGTTTGGTCCCTTAGCTGGACAGGGAGTCCTTTACTGACCCAGTAAATAGAGAGGCACAGATCAGCAAGGAAGGGTCATAGCTGGAGTTTGGGACCTGGTGCATTTTGTACGGCTGTGGGACCTTCACATGAGAAGTAGTTAATGAATAAGGAAGGGAAAACTGAAGAAAATACAATTACACAATTTGAAGAATGTGAGTCTTGAGTATTCAAAATCTCATGTGTAATTTAAATGTTAGTTTTATTTACACTGATCTATACATTTTTGAAGTAAGAGAAAAACAAGATTAGGATTCCCAAAAGGGAGGCTATCTGATTTTCCTTGGTGCAAGAAACTAACAAAATGCTGGCCTACTTACTGAATGCGATCTAATCCTTCCATAACATCTGAGACCACAAAATCAGGGTGAACTAGTTTTATACATCAGCACATGGGTCTTTGTGCCTCATGGAGGAGCTTAATTTCTCCTTGTTGGCAAGGCACCAAATATCCTGGTTCACAAAGCAGCAGGAATTCAATGGATTCTTCTATTTCATTCAATTTCACATGGAACTTTCTGGAACTCATCTTTCATCTCTAAAGAGGTGAGCTGCCTCAGTGAGTCAAAACCAGTTTACACAAGGAGTAGGAAAAAGTATCATTTCCATAGTGATTTGTGGCATCCCCAAGCTGGTGCTTTTGCCCATCATTATTAGCAATTACGGGTTGTAACAGAGGCTGCTGATGAATAAGTGTAAATGTCAGGGGAAGGCATAGCTAATAGAAGAATTGTAAATATTTACAAGGCAAAGTGATGATTCAAGCTCACAAGATAAATTGAAATTAATCTCTATCAAGCACTAATATGTATCCTGAATTCTAAAACTTTCTGTTAAAAACAAGAGAACATAATATGAGGCTATATCAGAATTACCTTCCAGGTCAGCTGCATAACCTCCCTTCTCCCATGGCAAGCCTTCCACTTGATCCTCTTATTTCTTCATGTAACTTCAATTTCATTAGTTCCTGGGCTCTAGAATCCTAATTATCAATGACTTTTTTTCACTCACTCGTTCACTCAACATCTGTTTAGTATTGGATACTTATTCATATTGTTCTGTGAAAGATGAATATATATACAATATATACATATACACATGCCTATCTGTATCTATATGCAAACACATAGTTTATACCATTTAAAGAGCTTATAAAGAGTTAGATTTAGTAAAGTTTAAAAGACACATACTGAAAGACAAGTCAAACAAAGGAGTCTGTTGTAAGTGGAATAAATTAATTTGAGCACAGGATTCATATTAATTACTTAAAGGGAAGTGAATATTTCATTTCATCATTCATTCCTGTCCCAGGTACTCTAGGTTCTGGGAATACAATTATAAACAAATTGTGGTTACTGATCTCATGTAACCTGAGGTCTGGTGGAGGAGACAGAAAGTAATCAAATGATGACAAGAATGAGTGTATAATTACTGACAAGGTACAGTACCCTGAAGGAAAAAGCATGGCTCCATGAGGGTATATAACAAAGACAGCTGATGTGGATTAGCAATTAGAGAAGTCTCCCCCAAGAAAGTGAATGCAGTATTAATTTTAGTACAATTTATATTCAAGGTAATCAAAGAAAAGCCAGAAGGACAAGCCACATTCCAACATATATGGAATGCTTATTATGTGTCAGGCACTATGCCCAGTGATTTGTAGTCATTATGACATCCTCACAATTCTGTATTGTAGGTACTATTATTGTCTTTATTTTACTCTTGAGGTAGGTTAAGTAGCTGTCCAGAGTCACACAGAGTAAGTACTGGCACCTAGGTTGCCTTACCCCAGACCCCACAGCTCTTAACAATCACATCTCTGATTTAAAATAGCTGCCATGGATCCTAAGGATTCAAAGGCCAGAATCTGAGTGATGAGCCATACTGGAGAATGGATCAAAGGTCAAAGCTAAGAAGGAAGCCTGGGGATGAAATTCAGGGTTCTTAGCCCTAGGTTGGGATTTAAACACAGAAATAGAGAGAAGGATCCAGAATGCGCACCAAGCTCTAAGTTCCAGACAGTGTGGGGAAGTGGGTTCACTGTCAGCCACCTAGGGGATGACTGCACCTACCAGGCAATGTGACATCTGGCCTTGCACTGGGGTAGAAGTGGCTTTTGGTATTTACTAGCAAAGTTCTATTATACACCTGATGGTTAAAATAGTAAGATCCATAAAGGAGTCCTTATAGGTCCCAAGGTAATGTATTGCACCTCTCTCTGGCAATAGTGTTAAGTCTAACTTCTTCTTAAGTCATTTGTTGATTTAAAAAAATCATGGCACATTCAGCATATGTTATTTACCATATACCCTGCACCTACAGCTATGCCTGACGGACTAGGTGCTTGATAAATAATTGGTGAATAAATGCACATATGAAAGCATAAATGAATAAATCAGTAGGAAAAAGCAATGCTTCCTGGGTGCTTTAGCAATGGTTGTCAAACCAAGTAATCTAATATGCTAATTGAAAGGAATTATGTAAACATAAATTTAAAAGAATATGAAGGTATAACACTGTTTGACCTCAATGAAAATTGTTACATTTATTGCACAACAAAATGTTCCTTAAGTTGGCTTTGTGTCTATCAGTATTCTTAAAACAAAAGAATAATAAATAATAAAAGTATACTTTCAAAGGGATATGTTTTCTATAAACTTGAATGGATTTTAATGAAATTGGTGTAGATGTTAACACTATTGATAGATAATGATGTCAATGAAAATGGTGGCATATAAAACTCCAAAAGTCTGCTCCTCTGTAAAAGCAACTAAATATCTTAAATAAACTGTCAGAATAAACCTTTCTGGAATCTGGAAACTAACCAACAATAAAACATTGTTGAAAGAAATTGAAGAAGACACAAATAATGAAAACATAGTATATGCTCATGGACTGAAAGAATATTGTTAAAATGTCCATATTGCCCAAAGCAATCTACAGAGTAAATGCAATCTGCATCAAATTCCAATAGCATTTTTTTCACAGAAATAGAACAAAGAATCCTAAAGTAGGTATGTAATCACAAAAGATACTAAATAACCAAAGCAATCTTGAAAAAGATGATCAAAGCTAGAAGTAAGATGTTCCCTGATTTCAAAGCTATGTCCCCTATTACAAAGCTATGGTAATCAAAACAGTGTGGTATTAGCTGGGGAAATGACACACAGATCAATGATGAGATCCCAGAAATAAATCTCTGCTTGTATGGTTCAATTAATTTATGACAAAGGAGCCAGAAATGTACAGTTTCTTTAATAAATGGTGTTGAGAAAACTGAACAGCCACATGCAAAAGAATGAGACTGGACCACTATCTTAAAGCACACACAAAAATTACTTCAAAATGGATTAAAGACTTGAATGGCAGACCTGAAACCATAGAACTCCAAGAAGAAAACATAGGTGGTAGGCTCCTTGACATTGGTCTTAGCAATGATTTTTTTTTTTTGGATTTGACACCAAAAGCAAAGACAACTAAAGCAGAAAGAAATAAATGGGACAACATCAAACTAAAATGTTTCTGCACAGCAAAGAAAACCATCAATGAAATGAAAAGACAACCTACTGAATGGGAGAAAATATTTGCAAACCATGTATCTGATAAGAATTTAATATCCAAAATATATATAGAATGTATATAACTCAATTAAAAAAAATCCATCTGTTTAAAAAAGTGGGCAGAGGGTCTGAGTAGATATTTTTCCAAAGAAGACATACCAATGGTACATGAACATGTGTTCAACAGCACTAATTATCAGGGAAATCATCAGAGCAAGTGTCTGCTGAGGGCTTTGACTGGAACCAGTGTTGAGAGCTGCTGTTGAAAGTAGGAGACTAGGTTTGTAAAGCCATTTCTCCTACATTCCAGTCCTGTTTTCCCTTGATGTCCAGAGTTCAATAGAGATTTCTATCTTTAACAAAATAAGAATGAAAAAATTTCTCCAGAAAATGTGTAAGGTTAAAGGTCCAGAAACTTTTGTTGGGATCCTGAGCCAGTTAACAGATCTCTTGAGTTGTATGCAGCTCTCAGATTCTGGGTGAGCTGTTGGTTGGGAAGGAAAAGGATTAAAATACATTACTCAAAGATCTTAGTGGCTTGCTGAAGACTGTCAGTGGTTTAGTGGTATCAGAACTTCAAGTCCTCATTCTCTAAAGCAGTACTTTCATGATTAGTGTAGACAGTGGTCCCCAACCTTTTTGGAACCAGGGACCAGTTTTGTAGAAGACAATTTTCCAGGGACCAGGGTATGGGGGATGGTTTCAGGATGATTCAAGCACATTATATTCAAGCTCACCTCCTGCTGTGTTGTCTTGTTCCTAACAGGTCACAGATCCCTACTTGTCGGAGGCCTGTAGTGTGGGGACCCTTGGTGTAGACAAATAATTCTATCTAGACTTTAAAGTGTCTATGCAGACATTTTATCTACTGTGTTTGTGCAAATATTCTAATCTAGTGTACCTTATTAGGGAGAGTAAAGATCTGGCTCTTTAAACTGTCCATTGAAAAGAAACTACCTAAAGTGCTATAACTCGGCATTGAACTTTTCAGAAGTTTAAGTTATTTAACACTCATTAAAAAACATACCCAAGTATAATGCCTTATAAAGTCATTATACATTCTAGAAAAAAATTGGGAAGATTATTTGCCAAGGTATCATTGAAGTACAATGGAATCACTGTCTTGATTGCCACTAGAGGTCAGCACTTGACTCTTAATGTGGGAAAAGACCAACTCTGAAAACAGATCATCATTATAGTTCCTGCTGTGGTCTCACATGATCTCTCTTGAATGATGAATGTGACTGGGGATCCCAGAAAACACCCAGTTTCTGGGGTGAGGTGCTCAGATATTTCATCTGTAAATGTGAGGAAATCACAGGACCTTGTAATGTGCCTTCGGAGGGCCCTAGGTGAGGCCTTGGTGGTAAACTACTAAAATCATATATTCTATAGTAGCAGGTATTCAGAAATAATTTTATAGCAGAGGTAGTACTGGCCTCATTCAAATGAATGAGGCCAGTACTACTGCAATTTGAAGCCAAATGGTGCCCTGGCCTTGCTATTCTGTTCTTTGATTCTATACTGATCCTGGCCCAGTGGCTCCTGCTTCCTTGAGTCCCACTAATACTCTCGTTCCAGCTTTCTCTCAGCAGCATATTGTATTAAAGCTTCTGGCAGGGAGTGAAACTCAGTTACATGAAATGATAATAGTGGGTGTGAGAGGCTTGGGGGCTGATCAAGGGAAAAGATATGACCAAGAAAGCCAGTAACACACAACATGCTTTAATGGGTGGTGCTTCAATGGGATCATATGAGAGGGGAGATCCCTTAGAGCATGAGACCATCCAGAGACTTATTACATGGGGCTACCCTTAGGAGGGGAAAAGGGCAAAAACACTCCCAGAAGAGGGGGAAGTTGGAAAGGAGGCTTACTCTCTAGCTGATGTCACTCAGGAGCATAGTGTGGAGTCTCAGAGTCAGAGAGCTCCAAAGGGCCTTAACAGCTTGGAGTCCTATAACCACAAAGCTGTATCTTATCAATGGCCAGCAGATGTAGGGTGAGGTCTTGCAGGTATGTAAAGCAGGCAAGCTAATAACTCCAATTTAACCAACAGAACGTGGCAGAAGTGATAATTTACCTAAACCTTTAAAAGGCCTAGCAGCTTCTATTTTTACAATTTGGCTTAAGCTAGCCACCATTGAAGAAATATGACTACCCTGAGACCATCATGTTGTGAAGCACCTCACCTAGCTATGTGAAGAAGCAACATGGAGAACAGAGTCCTCAGGCCACAGCCCTAGCCAAGCTCCCTGCCACAGCCAGTACAACTTACCAGCAAGTCATGAGGCCATCTTGGAAACAGATCCTTCAGCTCCATTGAGCAATCCTAGCCAAAGCCAGATAGAGCAAGAAAACTGTCCCCACCAAGTCCAACCCAATTACAACATTGTAGGCAAATAAATAAAATGCTTGTTGTTTTAAGCTACTAAAATTTACTAGCTGGTATAAGACGACATCTTCTTAGTTCTCCAATTATTTCTTAAAAGTTTTTAAAATATAGTATCTGGCACACAGAGATGATCAGGTATACAAGTGAAGACAATATGAACAAGAATCAGCCAAAATGAGAAAATAGAACAGTAGAAATTGCAGGTATTAAAATTATCAGATACATATTTAAAAACAACTATCAGGAATAAATTACAACAATGAGAATTTGCACAGAGAACTGAAAATTATGAAAAGGGACATTTCAGATTTTTTAAATAAACAGATAAATTTTATATAATAAATACAACCAACAAACTCAAGGTCTCAAAGATATGGTTCAACAGGTTGGAGAGCTGACTGCAAGATAGGCCAGAAGAAAATAACCAGAAAGAATTACAAAAGTACAGAAAACAATGCAAGAAGATTAAAAAAAATAGAGGATTCAATAACATGATCTTAAGAGAGTAGAATGAAAATTAAAGAGAAAGCTATTTGAAAGCATGATGCATGTGAATTTTCCAGGTTCATGAATGATATCAATCTCTAAATACCAGAAGCAGAATAAATAAAGTCAAGCAGAATAAATAAAAATAATCTATATCCAAACATATAAAAAATGATGAAAATCGCAGATGAAAAGCCTTTTTGGCAACCAGAGAAAAAATACAGATTCTCTTCAAAGAACAACAATTAGACTTACTTCTAGTAGATTTTTCAATGGAGATAATGAAAGCCAAAAGACAATAGACTAAAATCTTTGTTATGATGAAAGAAAATAATTGATGGCCTACAATTTTATATCCAGAAAAACCACTCTTCAAAAATTAAGGTAAAATGAAGATATTTTAAGCTAAACAAAAACTGTAGGAATTAATCATCAGCAGACCTGCAGTAAGAGAAATGCTAAACAGTGTTTGTAGACAGAGGGAAAATGATCCAAAATCAAAATAAGCAACAAAATAAGAAAAAAATAGGAAAATATATGAGAAAATATACAGAAATACTAACTGTATAAAGCATCATTAAATGCTAAATGTGTTAAATAATAATTCTTGGGGGCTTAAAAGATGTGGATAATTGAAATGCAAGCTGCCAACAATAATTAAGTAGAGAGGAAAGTATCAGGGTTATTGTTCTTCCAAGACAAGACAAAAATACATTGCCATCATACATTGAGAAGTCAAGAATTCTGTAATCTTTAGGAGGACCTCAAAAGCAATAATAAAAGAATGTGTAATTTCCAAAGCAACTGAGGGAAAAAGTAGAATAATGAAAAATAATCAATCTAAAAGAAGACAAAATAGAAGAGGAAAGAAAATATATTTTAGATGGGTTTATATAGATTATTTTTTAAAAAACCTATAATAAAGTATAGATTTAACCTGAAATGCAGCAGTAATTATATAAAAATAAACACAGACTAAATGTTTCAATGAAAAGAACAGAATGTCATCGCAAATTAAAAAACAAAACTATATGGTACTTTTAAAAATCGCATATATAAGAATATAGAAAATTTAAAAATAAAAGGAGAGAAAAATGTATTCTCTGTAGATACCTACCCAGAAAGCTGATATAGCTTTACTAATAACGAAGTAAAGACAAAAAGTATTATTAGAGCCCCAGCTGGTGTGGGTCAGTGGATTGAGTGTTGGTCTGTGAACCAAAGGGTTACCCATTCAATTCACAGTCAGGGCACACGGCTGGGTTGCAGGCTAGGTCCCCAGTGGGGGCTGCATGAGAGGCAACCACACACTGATGTTTCTCTCCCTCTCTTTCTTCCTCCCTTTCCCTCTCTCTAAAAATAAATAAATAAAATCTTTTAAAAAAGTATTACTAGAGATAAAGATGTGCATTTCATAATGATAAAAGTTCATTTCACCAGGAATACACAGCAGATGTAAATTTGTATGCTTTTAAAGAACATGGCCTAAAATACACAAAGCAAAGAGTGACAGAACTATAAGGAGCAATATGCAAACCTACAGTCCTAGTGGGATATTTTAACATACCTTGCTTGATAGATCAGTAAAATGGCTATGAATATAAAAAGATTTGAACAAAAATTAGCAAACCAAATCTAATGTTCTGGTATAAGAACAAAGTACCAAACAGGTACCTTATATAATCTTTACACATGGAACATTTATAAAAATTCAACATATAATGAGACATAAAACAAGTCTTAAGTTTTGAAGAATTTAAACCTTATAGAATATGTTCTCCCACTGAAGTGCAAGCAAGCTAGCAAGCAAAAACAAAAAGATGGCAAGAAAAGTCCAATATGTTTAAAAATTGGTAGAAATAATTAAAAATAACTCATGGGTAGAATAAACCATAAATTTAGAAAATATCTAAAACTGAATGTTTCACATTAAAACTTGTGGAATGCAGACTTTCAGCCAAAATGGAGGCATAGGCGGACACACTGTGCCTCCTCGCACAACCAAAATTAAGGAAAACAAAGATTTAGAAACAAGAAAACAACCTGAACTGAGAGAAAACTGAACTGTGTGGAGGTCCGACAACTATTTATACAGACCAGTAAGAAGGGCAGAGTCGCGGCAGGAAAAGGTGGAGGTTGGCAGACCCAAGCATGCAGGCAGTAGCTGACAGACCCCAGGCGTGCAGGCGGCGGCTTGCAGACCCCAAGCAGGGGGGAGGTGGGGGGCAATGGACAGACCCAGTGAGGCCATGCAAGGCGGCTGGCTGACCAGGTGGTCCCACATTTGCACACAGATAATCCAGGCAAGAACGGGGAGCGAGACAGGCCTCGCCACCCAAGGCCCCAGCACCAGGAAATAAAACCTAAAAACACTGATTGAAAACACTTGTGGGGGTTGGGGTGCCAGGAGAGACTCCCAGCCTCATAGGAGAGTTCCTTGGAGAGACCTACAAGGTCCTAGAATGTACACAAGCCCCCCACCCCCCATGGAAATCAGCACCAGAAGGGCCGAGTTTGCTTGGGGGAAGAGGCAGAAGGGACTGGAATCCGAGAGAAAGTGGAACAGATGCCATTGTTCCCTCTCGGACCCCGCCCCCACATACAGCATCACAACTCAGGGACTGGGTTGCCCTGCCCTGGGGAACACCTAAGACTCTGCTCCTCACTACATAACAGCCATGACCAGACTAAAAAAAAAAAAAAAAAAAAAAAAAAAAAAAAAAAAAAAAAAAAAAAAAAAAAAAAAAAAAAAAAAAAAAAAAAAAAAAAAAAAAAAAAAAAAAAAAAGGCCCAAATGAAAGAACAGACCAAAGCTCCAGAACAAATACATCTAAGCAATGAAGAGATAACCAACCTATCAGATCCACAGCTCAAAGCCCTCGTGATTAGGAAGCTCATAGAACTGATTCTGCTCACAAACTAGATGAACAAATGAAGGCTACAATAAGTGAAATGAAGGAAAACTCACAGGGAACCAATAGTGATGGGAGGAAAACTGGGGCTCAAATCAATGGAGTGGACCAGAAGGAAGAAAAAAACATCCAATCAGAAAAGAATGAAGAAACAAGAATTCAAAAAAATGAGGAGAGGCTTAGGAACCTCCAGGACATCTTTAAATGACCCAACATCCGAATTATAGGGGTACCAGAAGGGGAAGAGGAAGAGCAACAAGTGGAAAACTTATCTGAACAAATAATAAAGGAGAATTTCCCCAATCTGGCAAAGGAAATAGACTTCCAGGAAGTTCAGGAAGCTCAGAGTCCCAAGGAAGTTGTGCCCAAGGAGGAACACACCAAGGCACACCATAATTACATTACCCAAGATTAAAATGAAGGAGAGAATTCTAGAAGCAGCAAGGGATAAGGGGACAGTCACCTACAAAGGAGTTCCCATCAGACTGTCAGCTGATTTCTCAAAAGAGACCTTACAGGCAAGAAGGGGCTGGAAAGAAGTATTCCAAGTCATGAAAGTCAAGGACCTACATCCAAGATTGCTCTATCCAGCAAAGCTGTCATT